>CM071576.1:6320345-6379723 GCA_036426205.1 Ascaphus truei
GAACGAATCAATATCGAGATAGACTTACCAGTAAAGAAAAAAAACAAACAAAAGCGCAAGCCATAGCGTATATATTTATGTTTATAACAATTAAAACGTTTCTAACATTCACAAAAAGTTAGGTGGTACAGGCACTTCTATACTAAGACTTGAACCCAAAACATTAACAGACGTCACTTTGCTCATCTGCTTGTTAGGGGTTTCGTGAATCCTCAGCCCCTCCTCCTCCTCTTCGATCACGATCTGTTTCACTTCCGTGTCAGGTCACATCGTGACACTCCGGCGTGTTGTCCGTCGATCAGAGGGTAACTTGCTTTGGGACCCACCAAGGGGTTCTGTTCCATAATAAACCTCAGAGGAGCCAGGTATTAGGATGGCAGAATCTGTCACCAGGAACCATCTCTTCCCTCTCTATGGTCCCGCTAGCTGCAGCCGGATGGTCCCTGGTGTTTTAGATCGCCGATCGAGAAGGAGGAGGAGAGGCTGAGATTCACAACTAACCCTAACCAGCAACTAGCAAAGTGCCTCTGTTCCTGCGGATCACTCCTTATCCTCAAGTAGCCTGTACCAACTACCTTTTTTGTCAGTGTTTATAACCATTTTTAAATTGGTTTATAACATAACTATTCTACCTATGATCCGTGCTTTTTTTTCTTTTTTGTTCCCCTGTCCTCTAGGTTTCATTCACTGGTCCCGAGGTTGGTTCCATATGTAAAGACGCTGCATACCCATTTTGTCAATCCACGATTGACTCTAGATATGGAACACAATTTTGTGGGAATATCATCTTCTAAGTATCAAGTGTCACATTTTTTCTTTTTTATATAATTGTTTCTCACTTTTATGTCAACTGAAACGAAGTGTAAAATCCCTTCACTGTTTTATGCGTCAACCATGTAATACTGCGATATTAATTCTATTCGTACGAGCAGCCGTGGACACACACAGTTGATAGCAGAGGGGCTAACACCACACCTGTTGATTACTGTGTCGAACTTATTCACCTAACTATTTCATTGTCTTACCTAGTACTGCCCATACCGAGAGTCATCGTGCTCCAAAATCCCTGTGACCAGAACTCTCATTTGCCTCTTACATTGAAACGAATACATACGTGGCCACTCTCCACAAACATTTCCTCGCAACATGCACACGTTCAGCCCCACAAGAGCTTGGCTCTGCTGACTCTCCTTCTTCCATGGAAGAGACTCAAAAGCGGAGCCACCACCAGACACAAACCCAGCAGCACAGCAGCAACACAAGGCAGCGACCACCATCACAAGCAGCAGACCCACAGCAGCACCATCAATAGAGCCCACCAGCATCACTCGCACTCACAGCAATACACTCGCACTCACAGAACAACACCAATCGCACGTCGCGAGCACCAGCACTCAACCCTGAATCCTACGTTCACTCCAGACGTGTACTCATCACAACAATAGAACTACCAATACCACTCCACAGCATCAACTCTTCCCACGCTTTCGGCCATACCTATAGCTCTCACAAACAGCAGAAAGAATTAAAGACAATCGCACTAACCTTACAAAGTGAAAACAAGACAAAGATGTTAACAAACAACACAGTTATAAACCTCTCACATACCCAACAACTCTCTCATCAATTTGAAAGCTTGTAAATCGCCCACTCTGTGTCCCTCTCCTCGCTCTCATCTCTGCTCTCTTCTCTCCTTCGCTCTCTCTCTCTCTCTCATCCCAAGCAACACAGAGAATGAATAAAAATACAACGCTGCCTTAACTGGGCCCGCTCCAATCCAAACATGCTTGCTTCCGGCAGATTCATCAAGAATTTCATTTGCGAACCTAACACCCCCACCAAAACACCCAACCCCCGCCATGCACGCCGAGAACACCTTGTGTTATCGGCAAATCAACATTCGGCAGAGTGGGAACAAATCTGTTTTCGGCTTGATTTCGGAAGGAATTCCGCACTTATTGCAATAACGGCGAGGGAAATCGGGAAAAGAATCATGCTGATCAAGGAACACTTGGCGAAGGATTTTTCGGCGCTTACTATCAATAGAGTCCCTAAGTCAGAAAGTTTAAAAAGTGTCCACAAAGCAATATCTCCTGTTGTGTAATAAACATAAGAAGGCGGGATTTGGCCACCACATGTATCACTGCTCCGGCATTATTTCGCATGTGGCCATTTTTTCCAGCTCCTCCGATCAACCGAACGGAAGATATGGGTAGATGTTTAAAGTGTGATTCTCCATTGAACTTCAATGGAGGAAATGCAATTTCTAACATGTCGGTTTATAAAATGTGTTTCTTCTGTAACGTCGGTTCGGTCGAGGTCCCCGCGAGCGAAAATTTGCCACCATTTAGAATCCCCTCCCAGCTTAGAATTCTGGGCAATTTAGTACAGCCCGGCGCAGCCCAGCGAACGGAATTTTTTAATAGATATATATATTTGTGGAAATGTTTGTTTTTCTGCCTATCATAAAAGCCTGTGAAAGATACTAGCCCTTCAATATGTTTAATGATCAAGGGGGCGACCATATGTCCTACACCACACAACAACGAACCATTCCCCTGTCAAGGCTACCCCCATCCCCTGATTAAGTATGGCTAGGGCAAGAAAGAGGACACTGGACATGGGTACTTGTCTAAGTGCTGTCGCTGATACTTCACAACCTCTTGACAGAGTTATTCCTCCCGGCCCATGACCCCACAGAGGTAGACTTTTAAGTCGCCATCCTGATTAGTGTGGGTGCTTAAAATGGTCCTCTGGCCAGAAGGGATTGTGCGCATTGCCAAAAGACGACCTAGGGGCAGGTACCAAAGTGCTTCCACATGTAGCTGGCAACAAGGTAAATTGGGTGCAGGTATTGTTTAACCAATCACCTGACCCCAATGTTTAAGGTATAGGCGAAAAATACATATATAAAAGAGTCTAAGTCTCATGCCAAAATGTTGTTCGTGATCTACCTCTAACTGATACGCTGATCCTTTGATGAGATTGACTAATCTAGATCCTGATTACTTAATTGGATTGCCCCATTTACCCTAAGGAAAGTGTATATATTATGTGTGTATTTGTACAATCCTGTGTGTTCACCTTCCCTGAAGGAATAAACTTTCTTTATCAATCCAGTTTGCATTCAATTCACCCCAGCTATTTTGGGTATTTATTAAACCCTGCACAGCTATAATGTTACAGGCACCAATCCTTACACAAGACATTTGGAACTAGAGAGAGTGCAGAGAGAGACACCAAGATTATAAAGGGGATGGACAATCTACTATAGAGGAGAGGCCAGCTCATTACGATTATTTTACATTAGAAAAGAGGCGTCTAAGAGGGGAGAGGGGAGTATTATAACTAATACAAATAATATTCGGGACAGTACCAGGAGCTTTCAAAAGACTAAAAACATTCAACCCACGGGCATACCACGGCATCAGAAATAAATCCACCACCCCTTAAGGTGGAGAAAGGAAAGGAGATTTCACCACAACAAAGTCAAGGGTTCTTTACCGTCAGGCAAGTTAAAATTACCCATGGAGATCTGTGATGCAGATACACTAGCTTTGTTCAAAAACAAGGTTGGACATCATTTAGATATTTACCGTATTCTATAAACGGTCAAGGGAATACCAAAAATATACATGGGAAGGATGTTGATCCAGGGATTAATCCGAATTGCCGAATCTGTGAAGTCAGGAAAGGAATTAATTGTTCCCCTTATGAGCAAAATAAACTGCATTGGATGATTGACCTCTGGGGTTTTTTTGTTTGCCTTCCTATGGATCATAATTAAGAATGAATATAGGATAAAAGTAATCTTTTCTCTACATTTAGCATAGGTTGAAATTGAGGACGTACTCTTATAGTTCAACCTCATCTACTATGTAAACTATATAACAATTAATCCCAGGATTCTGCAGCTGGACAAGTTGGGAAAGAACAAGACAAGGACTAAAGCCATAAAGACACACCACAAACAGAAGCCAGGAATCAAAAGTTTAGCAATACGCAGGGTCTGACAGCTGCTAAAAGCTGTAAACTAAGAAGCCCAGAAGGGAATACCCCTCCTCTTTTTCTCCTACCTTCTTTCTTTACCTCAGGGAGCAGGACACAACATCTCACAATATACACAATCAAACAGCGTTACTGGGATGTAGGAACGAAACAAATGTCCTTGGAACGAACAAAATTCTCTGGGCCCCCTGCAAGCACGCATGCAAGTGGTGTGCGCAAAATGATCCGTGTAGGTCAGTTCCTGGCTATGGGGGACTGCAACTTTCCAACAGGCCCGATATCTCACCAACGGAAAAAGTTGGTGTCAGGAGTCCCTTTGCAAGCGTTCGTATAGGGAAACCCCTTAGCTCCTATCGAATTCAGAAGAGGGGGACATCCTTGGTTACGATATTATTAACCCTCAACTCCCGTAACCAGCAGATGGCTGGAACTTGGGTCAAATCAGACGATGAACTCTCCCTGGGACTGGCATCAGGGCATATTTTATAGGGTTCAGGGTCCTATACTTAATCTCTGCACTCCCAACCCGCCCGTGGGAATATTTTCCCACCTATCCCCTACTGCCAGTCCTTTCGGCAGAAAGGGCAGGGGCCTGCCTCCATTTTGCAACGGGAGTCAGGGCCAACATTCTCACACCTCAGCTCTTAGCATACGCAGGGTCACCCTTAGCCTGGCGACACTGAGCCCTGGGGTATTGGCCAACAATTGTAAGTATGGCATCCTGGAATGTTCGTGCTGGATGCCACTAATATAACGTTTATATTTGTGGATATGGTTTCTTATATCCCATCACTGCACTCCAAAAATTGGTGCTAGCTTATCCGTTCGCGAATTTAGCTTATTTATATTGAACAGCGGGGCTTGATTTGGGTTTGCAGTTTAACCCAAGTCCCACGCTCAATTGAGCTTTACCCTCTTTCAGTTAGGAGCTACAAGGTAGCGATCATTTGTGACATCCACAATCACTTCAGCTAGACCGCAAACCACATTACTCATTTAGCCTTGCGTTATGATAGAGTTGGGAAGCTAAGAAAAGTGATCCCTATACTTCAACCGGCCACCCATACCTAGCCAGCCAACGCGTCCTCAAGCGGCACGTGCTGTTTAAGGCTCACACTCACCCTCTTTGTGTCTCAAAACCAAATGGTACATTTTGTATCATTCCTATTATGCAGCTACGGAATAACTGCAAAATGGGACAGAGAGGATGGTGTAGGGTGGGGAGGGGAAACACATCGTGTGGTGCACATATACTATAACCCCTTAAGTCCACAGTGTGATTTTAGTGGTTAATCAGCCGGGTAATGCCTTATCTTTTATTAATGCCTGATTACCCCCGATCGCCACACCTTCCCCCAACTCAAAGCGCAGGATTCGCCACCGACACCTCCTCCGGTGGTTGGGGCTTGGCCTTAGCAACCCTCTTGAAGTTTGAGTCCACATAGATTGTCTGGATGGAAAGGCCATCCACCATGAACGTTTCACTGTCCTACCTCCCCCACTAGGCTGGAGCAACAGCACGGGCCATAGATCCGAGCACCAGTCCCCCAACATAAAAAGTTATCCTGAAGTAGTTTGGTGCAGCTGGAAAGGGGCACGTCCAGTGCAAACAATCTTCCTCACCCTGAATTGCAAACATGAAAGACTCCCAGAAGACCTGCATATTGTGAAGGCTGACGCCTTCTAACCCCTCTCTACACTGGCCGTCTCCTCTGCTGATGACACACCATATACATTCCTAATGCAGAACGCAAATTACCTTGGGACAACAATGGAATACTCAATCTGTGTTCTGCCCTGCTGGTCTAGGGGACAGACCCTTCCTGCTGTCCTGACCGTAGCCCTGGCTACTGGGGGCTCCGGCTGCCTAACCATCTGGCACCCTATAGAGCTCTACTGCACCCGTCTAGGCGAACCTGATACCTATCAAAGATATCCTAGCACTGCCCTAGCTAACCCCATGAACTAGTTCCCCATTCACCGGGTAAACAGGTCAGGAGATCCGCACACCATCAACTGCATTTACCCCTCTGGCTTGGTAATGGAAATCACCGGTGGCAAAACTCCGATAAAGGCCAGATTCAGTCTTATACACAGGGTTTCAACATCAGGAACATACCTGTGAAGAGAATGCAATTAGATCCATGTCATATCAGCTGAGGTTATTGGTTATTGGTCTTGCATGAAGAAAGTTAGTATATTAACTATATATATATTAACTGTTGTCTAACTGTTTTTATCACTTAAAAAGCTCACTTTAAATGCCTCACTGCCTAATGCAGTTCCTGCCCAATGCAGCAAAGGTGTTAGTATTATACACAAAAAACAGTCACATGACCCTCCCCCTCCCCAATCAGTCAATTGGATGTTTTTTGGAGTTAATCTGGTTTAAGGAGAAGTGACTTCAAAGGGGATATGAACATCAATTTTTAAGTGCCAGTGTAACAAGGTAATTAAAAAAATCTATTTTGCCCTTTACTTGCAGCTTGCAATTAGGAAGCAGTTCTGAAAGGAGTTTGTATGGAGTTGGCCAGTTTTAAATTTATGGATACAAATACAAATTTTACATTCTCTTTTCAAAGTATCAAAAAAGTACTTCAAGTTTAACCTATTCTAAACTCTACTGAATGTGTCAAATGGAAGGTACTAGAGATGAGTGCGTTTGGGAATTTAAACTCAGGGCCCCAAACTCAAGTGTTTGGGATCATTCCAGACCATAGCACAGCCCTGACTTCCAGAATCAGTCAAAACCTTATCTTTGGCTTGCGTGGGAACACAGCAAAACAAGCATTCAATATGGTGTTTCCTCCATGTGTAGTACTGCAAGAGTGGGCGAGCAGGGAGAAGAATAAAGCAAGTGGAAAGAGAAGGCATACAGTATATAAAACAGAGAGAACAGAAAGCAGAGATAAAAAAAAGGCTAATAAGTAAAAAAAACATAATAATAAGGAAAAAGCAAAGTTAAAAAAGAAATAAAATAATAATTGGCATCAAAACATTATTTTTTGTATTATTTTGTCATTAAATAGGAAGCAAAACATAGCTCCGGATTACATGGTGTTTATTTATTTATTTTTTTAAATTCACAGTTCTCTGTACTCCAAAATTAATGCTCTATATAAATGCTCTATGGGCAAAACCAAAACCAAACCAACATTTTAAGAAGAAGAATCAAAACACTTACATCTTGACTTAAACTTTGGGATTTGAAATACATGATACATTCACAAACATTAACATCTAATTTTAGACATTAGAGGCTAAATCCATTCAATTCTTTTAAACCACTTATTGTGATGTTAACCTAACTTAACATCACGTTAAGAGTTGTACTGTATCCACAAAGGACAATCTTGAGTCAGTCCAATCTATTACTTCTGGATATATATGCCACTTACAGTTTAAGATTAGCAGGGCAGGGATTTCCTTTCCTAATGTCTGACTCTGTGTCACTTATTGTATTATAATTCCCTGAACTGGTTTTTTATTTGTTTCTTTTGTACAGCGCTGAGTACACTGTGGGTGCTATATAAATAAAGGTATATACATACATGTCACTTGATTGGTGGAGATATCGGACCTGGCACCTGCAGCATTACAAACCTACCGTGCAGAATGTGGTGAACGCCACTTCTCCAATACATTTTTGAGTCGACAAAGGACAAAAATATTATTAAATCACTTTTTTCCCAGAAAGAGCATAGCATTAACTCTAACGGAAGATAGTGGTAATGACCTGGAAATGAGGCATTATATCTTTTCTTATCCACTAAAGTCTATTAAGGTTAACTTGGGGACTTCAAATTCCATTATGTAAGTCTGCGCAAAACTTGGCGTCACTCCGAACCCATACAGAACCTGAAATAGGGCTTTGGCACTGTTTGGATGGCTGTAACGCCAAAGTGAGGCATGATTTAAATAGCAGCATTATTTTCTGGCATTATTTCCTGGCATTATTTCCCGCTCCTCTTTTCTCTCTCTCTCCAGCTTTGTGAAAACTATGTTAAAGCAGCAAAACGTGAAATATCCTATATGTTTTATTTAAATAAATCAGGTCTGTAAGTATTAGATAATACTGTCTGCTTTTTTATTGAACTCCTAATGCCATTTTTAATGATTTTTTTTTAATGTACAGAGAATCTTTTGGTTGATACAGCAACCATTTAGAAAGTCATATCCACTTTCTCTTTTGAAACAGGCTCTGACGCATATTTTTGAGCTCTGCACTTTGGCAACAAAGTATCACAAACAGATCTGTTGCTGTGTTCCAAACTGCAGACTGTCTATTGCTCTGGAAGCTGTAACAATATTGTGCTACGCTTAGTAATACAATGTTACATGTCAGCTGCAGCATTGGAGTGTAGTATTGTTGCTTTAAATTAGGGGACATAATGTCTGATCAAGTTTTAAAAAATGTCAAGTTACAGTTCTGTATGTTCCCTGGTTACATGCGTTTAGTGGATGTATGACTTAGAAAACACTTAGAGAACACTTCTAGCCTTTTTGTAATGTTGGCTGCTTAATTTTTTTTTTTTGCAGATATTAACCTAAGCAATTGAGAAGTTGGCATTTTTGGCCCTGCGAAATGACAACTGGTTTTACCTTAAAATGTTATAACCGAAAATGACCTAAACAGTTTTAGGGGAACTTTTGCAAAGTAAGCAAGGACAACTCACCACAACTCTATTTTGGATCTAGTCCCCTAGACCAGGGGTGCACAAACGTTTGAAGCTGCCCCACCCCCCCTGCCTGCTCCCTGCACTGCTCACGCTCCCTTTAACTCTTTGGTCAACTTCAAATGACGCCGCAGGGTCATGTGACATCACGTCACGTGACCCCGAATTGGTATGGCGACGTCATAGCAACGCGTCACACCAGCCATCTGAATCACGGTAAGTAGAGTTGCAGGGGCCTCACGCGATCCCCCCGGCAACTTGTTTTAATGCCGTGGGGACGAGCGCAGGGCTTCTGCAACCGCCGCGCCCCCCCTGAAAAATCCCCCCCCAGTTTGCGCACCCCTGCCTTAGACAATTGTCCAGCACCCTAGAATACACTATGAGAGGTTCTTGCCTCTGTCTGGTCAGAAGAGATCCTAGCAGGTCATACAGTTTAATTACCTCTGTGGAGAAAACAGTGACAATAGCGCTCTAACAAACCCAAAAATACTATATAACCACTAATGTGAAAGTGATAATGTGGTTAATAAAACAATATCAGTGATGGTGCACGTGCCTAATTAAAGTGCATATAAAGTGATAAAAGACTCAGAAATAAACTGCAACCCTTAAAAAAGACTGTTTCACTTGTCTTTTCTTGGATGATCTTTCAAAAGGTCAGGGGAGCTCGTCTCGTAGTCATGAAATAGAAAAACATATCATAGTGCAATAATGTTTAGCAGTGAAAAAGTGAAAAAAATCGATCAAAAAATGACTACTCACACTCAAGTAATCAAATCAATCATTCATCCAACTTAAGGGGTGGATGAGCCCTATGTGGTTACAGCAGCCACCAGTCACCACCTCCAAGGAAGAAAAATGAGAGACCATATAGTGTAGAGGTAAAAAAATTCTAATAGCAAATACACAATTGGAGGCTTACACTTAATACAGTCGAAGTAGGCAATCATGGGTAGCGGATGATGGATATCCCTGGGGTCGCGATCCCTTGGGTTGCTCGTTCACCTCCGCTCTCCCTGGAACACTGGGATCCACACTGGGGCTCCCGTTTTCGTCACTTCCGGCACGCCGAGAATCACCTAGGCTCCCGCTACGTCACTTCCGGTACGCCGAGAACCACCGGATCTGATGGTATAGGTGGATCTTTAGTGTTTTCTTCTTTTGGCTATTGTTGAACTGGAACACTCAATGCGTTTCGTCGTTATCTCTTATGAGTTCGTCAGGAGACTCCTGACGAAGTCGTAAGAGATAACGACGAAACGCGTTGTGTGTTCCAGTATCACCACTGTAAAACAAGGATATCCTCTGGACTGTTGAACATCAGTTAGAAGTGTATATAAAGTCTCGCTGAGCACACAGAGCAGGGCAAAAGCTCAAGACCAAGCAATCTGCCAGGTCAGATACAGGGAAGTTATAGAGGTGCAGATGAACTGTACATTTGCACATTACTCAAGTACTGACTATTTACATTACTGGAAAAATAGTTAGAAATAATGAATTACTAACAAGGTTGGAATTTGATTGTGTAATACAGCCAACTCCCATATGAAGAACATTTCTACAATAGTTAAGCTTTGTGTATTTGACTTGAAGCCTAAATGTAAGAAGACTTATGCCAAGTACCTGGAAATTTGAAGTGAAAGTGTTTCCATAATCTGCTCACATGAAGGATTTTTACAATGATTCAACATTAATACTATATACCTTATGAATCGGTTACAAGATCCTTAGTGAATTGTAGGGTGCTCTTATAATTTTTGGAGTATGTATTGAACATGACTTTCTTTCTTGTAAAATAGTGGATTTATTTCAAGAGGATACTTTAGATACTTTTTAGATTATCTTGAAATATATACACTATTTTGTTTGCAAAAATCACACGGCAGTGCCGTTTTCACCTGTTTTCTTCAGCTGCAGCTCCATGAAGTGGACTTTAATCCTGTTATTGTGAATGCACCGATTGTTTCTTTCTTTCTTGCAAGACACTGCATACTGGGGTTAAAGTTACTAATTTTCCGTAAGATTAAATTCTAGCTACAGACATGATATATTATAATATATCCAAGGTAAGTCTTACGGTATGTAACCTCCCTTTCCTGTCTCCTAAGGAGTTTACATCAAGTATCTATTTACATGGCTTTGCTCAATCTCTCGCATACCTGTCAGGGTGCTGGGTTCGGGCAGGATGGGTTAGATGAAGCAATGATGAAAAGTGATGAGCGCCAGGAACTTTAATAGTAGAAACATCCATCTTTATTATACCATCAGGTGGCTGGTCTTTTCACCTGTTACGCACATATATTCTGTACCTCTGCCTTGCTTGTACTGAAGAACATCTTTCCCAGTTACTCTCGTCTTATCCATAGGGAGGTACTGTAGCTTGTTTCTGTATAGTACGCTGGACCTGTCCCTCCTCTTAGACCCATGCTCGCCCACTGCAGTCGGCCCCCTTGCAGGCTCCAGCTCACATCCATCTCTCTAGGGATCCTTATCCCAGCTCCGTGCTATGACTACCACTTCCAAGCATACTGAGTCTTCATTAGCTATGGACTGGTCACGTGGGCCAATCCTAGTAAGCTCTTGGTTTCTTGAGGGACCTCTATAGGTTATAGGCTTCCTCTTGCATATATGCACAGTGTTTCTAGCGGTCGTCTTTCATGGGTGCTATCTTAGTGGGGACTATTCCATGACAGTAAAACAATAATCAGGGACAGAGCAAATATATCTCTCTCTTACCTATACACGCACTTGTATAAATATCTATAGTGAGGCTCCTCCACTTATGACTCTTACCTATACAGGCAGTCCGCAGTTATCCAACGGAATCCGTTCTGGAAGTTACGTTGGATAGTGAAACCGTTGTAAAGCGAGTCCCATGTTAATCAGTGGCAGTGAGCGTTGGATAACGCATTCCGGCGTCAAAAAACAGCCCTTAGGGTTGCATTGTAAAGCGTTGGATATGCCATTCGTTGTAAAGTGAAACGTTGGATAACGAGGACTACCTGTACATGTAAACTTGCATAAATATCTACAGTGAGGCTCCTCCACTTATAACTCCCAGGAACCTGACTCCCAGAAGCTTCTCCCTAGTAGATGTACTCTATCGGTGACGTTCTATCACCGGGCAGAAAGTGGGCGTGGCTTAGTTTCTGTCAAGTTACCCAGTGCATGTGAGGGGAGGGGCGTTACACAGCAGGAGCCCACACATTTAACTCTCTAAGGCTATTAACCCCTTACACTACTAGTAGTTCCCAAAGGGGGTGATACAGGTATAATAGTCATACACACAAAAGACATACACACCTGCTCTCACCCACGCCTCCATGCCCTCTCTTCCCCTGTAAATGGTGTTAACCTTCTGATTTAATATTGACTAACCTTAAAACTTGCCCCACAAATCAAGCATCCCAATAGCCTGCACTCATGGCTATTGTCCCACCCACAGGCACTCCAACCACCCATTGTGACCAAGCACTGCCATCTACAGCACTTATTCCATCACCTGCTGTCTCTATAAGTCTCCCATCATACCACTTAGATTGTAAGTTCTTCGGGCAGGGATTTCCTTTCCTATTATCTGATTTTGCAGCGCTTGTTGTATTATTATAATTCCCCATACTGTATTCATTGTGAAGCGCTGAGTACACTTTTGGCGCTATATAAATAAAGACATACAATACTAGTCAATTGTATGGGTCACATTCACAAGTTAAACTATCTTTCTCTCCATCAGGTTACTGAATTACCTCCCCATACCTCTCACTTAGCCTTAGTTATAGCAAGTAAATGTTTGGTACTTTGGGAAATGCTTCATAATGAACTCCAGAGGATTATCTGTAATATGTGTTGTATTGAAATGCATTACCTAGAAGTAATACATTGTATCTATATTATACAGACACGGTATTGATTGATGCTTCTATTATAACAGCATGCTATGTTGTCCTTAACATTACACAGTACATTAGCTCTTTATTTCGTTGCATGGTATTCAAAATACAGTGGCGTGTCAAAGCAAAAACAAGGACATGATGTACAGTACATCCTAATGCACAGTAATTGGAATTGAGGATTTTGTGTGTATAAAAGATTTGCTTTAGTATTATCTGAAGACCTCGGAATACTGGAACATCTTCTGTGAAGCATCCTCAATTTAAAAAAAAAATGCATAGATTGATTTACTTCTGCACTTACAGATGTGGCTTTTTTGTATCCAGGGTTTTCCTGACCCGAGCCTGTCCCCTACCTGAGATTTCCCAAGAAATTTACACGAGTTGTCCGCAATTTAACCTGGTGAAGTGAGACCTGAAGGCGGGCAGAAATTCGATATGTGGCATTATATGCAATACCAGCCAGAATCTTATGTCGTTGATGGTGAGTTATTGTGTCCCCGCTGTCTAGCTGTAGGAAAAGCATGCTGACAAGGGATTGGCAAGGGATAGGCTGAATGTGTACTATATGTTACATGAGGACAAGGGCTAGGTTGAGTGACACTCACTGTACTGCATGTTACATGCTGACAAGGCCTAGAAAACCTTAGTACTTTATGTACAGTACTACTGTAAGTGTATTAAATTTACTGCTAAAGAGTAAAAACATCTTAAAACAATGAAACCAGTGAACACTTTATAAAACAAAACGTATTTGTTATTATTGAAAAACAATCCCAGTACATTTTTAGTTGATTATTGTTCAAATTAATTAAACAAGTGTTCGTCTCCATAGCCATGGGTGTTCCAGGAAAGACGCCTTTTATGCCTTAAAATGGCATTTATGGAATCTTTCACAGCTCGGGAAAAAAACGGGGTCATAATGAAATGCCTTTTTATTTCGTCCATAATATTTCTGCGCAAATTCGAAGGCAGTGCTGTCTTGCCCCTATTGCCATCATAATTAACCACCTTAAACCACTGAAGATACAGCTCATAAATAACATGGTGTTTCATAATGAGAAGGTCTAGTATGGTAACTTTTCCAGTGCTTCTCGGAAAGTATTTTTCCCGTATGCTCTGTGGGAGGTCTGTTAGCGTCATGTCTTGGATCGTGCCTGGATCGAGTTGCATTTGAAGCAGTACTCTCCTGGGTGCCGCGGGTCGTGCAGCAGGTGTGCTTAATTCACTGGGCGAGGATAGATGATCTGTGGGACTTTGCATTTACACCAGTACACCTCTGGGTGCCGTGGGTGTTGGTGAGGTGTGCTCCTGTCAGTTGGTGAGGATATTGTGTCTGGTAGGATGCTTTCCTCCAGTGGTGTGCATTGTCTTGGCGGCGTGCAGGCAAATTCTGATGAAGAAGAAGGTGCAGGTGGTGGATAGCGTTTCTCCAGGTCACCCTCCTGCTCTTACGGCGGACATACTGGGGGAGGGACAGAAACCACATAATAGAGCCCAGCAATGTAATTGTCAATGTTGCCCATGCCCCTTTCCATCACCTCCATTCTGTCCATTCTCTCCAAACGTTGATCCAACTTTGCCTCCACTCTTTCCCTGTATTGTTTTGTTGCTTTGCAAATTCTTCCGTAGTCACTTAAAGATTCCAGCATGTCACCTACAGAACTCGGGCTCACAAAAGGTGTGCATGTGGAATAATTTTCTCTCTAAGAGGCTGGGTGATCAGATAGGGACGTCGGTGGGACAGGGGAAGTGTTGTTCTGCTTCAGTTGTCAGAGGACCATCTGGTTATGCATCAGTACGGCAGGGGACATCTGATTCGGCTTCTGATGTCAGAGGGCCGTCTGGTTATGCACCAGTGCGGCAGGGGACGTCTGGTTCGGCTTCTGTTGTCAGAGGGCTGTCTGGTTGTGCATCTGGTTCAGCTTCTGTTGTCAGAGGGCTGTCTGGTTGTGCATCTGGTTCAACTTCTGTTGTCAGAGGGCTGTCTGGTTGTGCATCTGGTTCGGCTTCTGTTGTCAGAGGGCCGTCTGGTTGTGCATTAGTGTGGCAGGGTCGTCTGGTGCGGCTTCTGTTGTCAGGTGGACATCTGGCTGTGCATGGGTGGTGCTGAGGACTTCTTGTTCATCTTCAGCTTGGGTGGACCGAGGGACGTCTTGTTCGGCAACGTTGACTTGAACCCATTCGATGTCCTTATTTATGACGGTTCCAATTTTCTTCCTGCAAAAGCCCGGTCCAGGATGTTTTGCCTTGGGAAATTTTAGTGCCTTTTCTTTAGGCACCGTAGGCTTTCTGGCCATCTTTGCCTTTGGCACGCAGACAGCTGCTGCATTTCTCTTTCTATTCTCAGGGACAGCAGCAGTTATCCGCTTGTTGCATGTGTAGAATTGGGACTTATCCATGTCAGAAGATTAAGCGCAATACATTATCTGGACAGAAAGCAGTTGTTTCAGAGACAGATCAGCCATTGTGGAGGAGATCCATTTTGGTTGACCTTTTATGCACTGTATCAAGGACTCAATGGTATGTGTGTTAAAAGAGGGTGTAAACATTAACGTTACATGACAAATGCTGTGCGTACTGTAATTTACTGTACATTCACTGTGCTTCTTTTCATTTCTTTTCAAAAGCAGCAATGTCCAAAACAGATAATTCCAAGGAGATGAGTTTGAGATGTACCTGAAAGGACAACAAATAAGCCATATCCAAGCCTGGTTAAATAGCTCGGGATTCGACGTCACTCATAGCTGTGTCTGCTATCATGCCCATGCAAAGACTAAAGTTATAAAGAGATTCGCTTGGTCAGAACAGATTAAGAACTGTATTGCATAGGCAGTCTAACTATTTATTATTGAATGAAAATATTATTCTTCCTGTTCCTTCCTTTCTCACTCATCCCCTCTTCCTCCCTTCTTACTCTTTTCTTATAACAATTTTTGGGACAATTATGTAGAAATAAAAAATGTTTATCCATTGTCATATTTAACTTCAGTCGTGTGACAAATACATACTGTATGCACACTTGTAATCGTTCACGTTTTGATACGATTTTAGGGTGGCAAAGCAGCTTGTGGATGAGAACAGCAATTCAACAAATCAAAATAAGTAATTAAATAAAGGTTCCTAAATGCAGCCTCAAAATTCCTAACCTCACACCAAGATCAACACATATATAACCACAAAAAAAATGAATAAAGGGTGCAAATCAACAGACCAATAAATAAATGTAAGATAAAATAAACAATGTATCAACGGAAGGTGTCCAAGATGGTAGGCAACAAAGTCCCAACTCCTTTCAATCCTAAAGAGAATGAAGAAAAAGACACAATTGTGAAGTACTACTGTAAAAGGCAATTTTATGCGCAAGTAGAAAATTGGCTACTTACAATGTAGCAGATAAAATTGGGCAGTGTGGATGTATGTCACCACACAAACAATCAGAAGGCAAATTGGTGTCTCCCTCTCAGCTTCGAAACATCCATCAGCAAGGTTGCTGCTCCTGCGGTGGAATCCCACTTTCATCTGCAGGGTTATTACTCCAGCAGTGGGATCCCACGTTCATCTGCAGGGTTATTACTCCAGCAGTGGGATCCCACGTTCATCTGCAGGGTTATTACTCCAGTAGTGGGATCCCACGTTCGTCTGCAGGGTTATTACTCCAGCAGTGGAATCCCACGATCGTTAGTCCAAATCTCGTTACCGTGGCATCAGATGCTGGTATAGGAAACGGTCCGCTGTTAGACTAATATGATTCCACCGTGCTGTGGTCTTTTAATTAGGTCAATGATCGGAGAGGGGATTTGACAAAATAGGAGCACTTATAAATAAATGCACAATGTATTAACCCGTTAATTTTTCCATTTACTAGAGTCAGCTGAATCCCTGAGGTATTCATAATTGGCAATGAGATAGCCATACATTTCTGATACAGTGGCTTTCTTATCTGCTGCATCATTAATTGCTGAATAAATTAAAAAGATTATACTACAATCTGGTTTCCGTACAGCAATTGACATTGCACTCTTTCTCAGCTCACGAAAAAGTCAGGAGTGAGTGACCACAAAGTATAACTATAAGTAGAAGACATTGAACATTTACGTTTTGCAACAAAATATTAAAACAATCAAATTTTGAAAACGTCTTGAATGGTCAAAACCATAAAACAATGAGGAATTGTAATGAATTGCAGTATTTTGCTAGGTCAGTCTTGCACCTGCTTGAGGCTTACAGCACTGTAATAGAAATTAAGTCTGTTTCTGTCTCTGATGGTTCATACTAGCAAATATTTAGTCAAAGTTTTTGTTTTGTAACTGTTTTAGTTGAGCATAGGCCTTATAAACAACAGGTGGAATGTAATGAGAATGGCATTTTCTTGTGTTTGTGATATCCTAGGGGCATGATGAATTAACTTTTGTCTCTTACAGATATGCTTGAATGTAGTTAATTTTGTTGTGAACCGGATACATAGTGGAAAGTTACTTTTATTATGAGAAGCTCTAGAGATGTGTGGGAGTCCCCTGGGAGCGGGCCTCTCCTCTTGCCTCCCTAACTGGGACATTGGCTGAATGCCTATATGTATTCTTTGATATATTTGTACAGCGCCGAAATGTGCCAGACTCTCAACTGTGGCAAAGCTGACAGAATACTCAGGACTGTGCGTAGTACAAATGTGATCACAGAATAGCAACTATTGACCAGGCAGTTCATCTCAACCGATGATTGGAGTCCCCTGGTTGTTGATGACATCATGAGCGGTATCCTGAGTGCAATAGAATGCTGAAATATATCCGAAGCTAAGTACCCAATAAAATATATTTACTCATAACAACTGGTGTTGGTGTTATGCATGTGTGCACTCGTGAGATCGACAATCCGAATCAATCTCTTGAACAAGTAATCTTCTTGTCAGAACACAGCACTCTACATAGACTAACTAATGTAACACATTCACTGTGCCATCTGGTGGACAGGCACTGAATTTCAAACTAGCAAATCTGAAATCTGTCTGGCATACCTTGTTTAATTCAGGTGTGAATAGCAACACGAAGAGCGGACTCCAGATGACTATAACTAAATGGGATGTATATTGATTACATCTCCAAAACAAAACGGTTGATGTCCTGACTTTAGTTAAGGAAAACTGAACATACAGACAGGCTATATCTGTAGTTCTGAGCTGGAAACTATTTTGCATCCTTTTGGAGATGTACAGTATTAGGTATAAATAACTTTCCAGATATTAAGCCAGGGGTTGGCAACTATAGTCATCAAGGGCCACCACAGGTCAGGTGTTTAGGATATTTCTAATTCAGCAAAGGTGGCTCAATCTGTGGTTCAGTCTTCGACAGAGCCACTGATAGAGCCACCTCTGCTCAAGCAGGAATATCCCAAAAACCTGACCAGTTGGTGGCCTTGAGTTGCCCACCCCTGTGTTAAACACTAAACAAATAGTAAAGGACAAGTCACCAAGTGCACCCTGAATCAGTTTGTCGCTAACAAATGCAGTCAAGTTTCTCTATATAGTTTCTCCTTTGTCTATTGTCAAAAAAGTGACATCTGCTAAATATACCATACATTTTTCAGTAAATTTCAAAATAGAATGTTATCAGAAGGCCGACTCAGCTATTAGTCATGTAGTCAGATTTCAGTACACCTTTGATTTATAAAACTCAAGTTTCCGTAATGAAGTCTTCAATTCTGCTCTGAAATCCTGATGAGGTCAAAAGAGACCCGTGTTGCAGAATGGATATTACAGTATGGTCCAAGTACTCCGAGTTCCCTGATTAAGAGGTCAATTCTTAATGTGCTATACTGTAGGTTGCTAGCCAAGTACAGTACAATGGACTCAAAGAAATCGCTGGTCAACTTATCTGACAAAGCTTCTCTCTCTATCGTCCAGAAAAACCTTCATAATAGGAATTTTGAGCTATAAACTGCACCGGATATACTCCGAGGAAATATAGCATGGCCAAGGAAAGATTGAAAAGCTAAAAGTTGTTATTACTTCAGAATACAGGTTACTATATCTAAGAATATTTTGGAGCTATTTCTTTTCACCCAATTCTGTATAACATTTGATGTCAATAAAACATTTTTCTGTTTGCTTTTGTTTTTAACTCATTAACATATTGCATGATAACTTTTGTTTATAATTAACTCTCACAATAAATGTTATGTGCCCTTTGACCGTTGCATTATACCAAGAGATGCTTTACAGTTAGACACTTTCAAATGCAAAATGATTATTTTTGAATATTAAGATTGGAAAAGTCTTGTGATCTTTTTGCGAAGGGAGAAAAATAACATTTCCTTATAAAGCTCGTCATGCTTTTTGTGTTATTCATCCATGCTTTTCTGCTGGGCCAGAGGCTGTTTCATAAGGGAAAATTGCCAAAGATTGCAGTAAATTGCATTCTGCCAAGCAGTGTGTTTAAAAACAAAAAAACAAGCAGACTTTGTCCTTTAGTGGGGCTGAATTTCACAATAAAAGTCCCCTTTCATAAATGATATGATGATAAATATTGAGTTGGAAACTCACTAAGCGTTGATGTCACACCCTGATCTGGTGTTAATGGCCACTTATTTTCCAAGTATCTCAGGTATGTTCACAGGTACCTCTCCATGGGTTGTATAGAGGAGTGTTCCGGGAGGTGTATCTCAGGGGGTAATCCACTAACTACACCTCCATCCTCGCTCTCTCGCAAATTTTAGCAAAATGAAAAATGCTCGCAAACATTTTTGCATGATGGGCGAAGTGGCAAAAATGTTGCACATCTCTGGTTACTATAACTCAAATAGCAAATCATGAACACGGAAAAGTAATACAAGCGCACAAAAAAACTCATTTGTTGACTGGTTTGCAAGAGTTACAAAAAAAACTCTATAGCTTCTAAAGTTAAATCAAATCAGTTTTACCTGTGAATTAAAATAATTACTCTACTGTACATGCCTTAAAAGTATACATTTTGTGTTACTATACATAGGCGTATTTTTCATAGTTAATAGGTTAAAGGTTATGCAGTCTAAAACAGAAGATACATTGTGTCACGTTTAAACTAATCATATTACACAATTCACTACTGCTCTCTTTTGGAAAGAGCCAGTAATACGGTAAGATGCTTGCACATGTAATTAGAAACGTATTATGTAAAACCTATTTCATATACATTATGTAGTCAAGATATTTCAGACATTATTATTATTGTTGTTAGGTATATAGCAGTTCTTTTTCTATACAGCATGTTTGTGTTTTAGAATAGTCATTTATTCTGCATAAAAATAGACACTTTTATAACAGAAGAAAGGCTGCCTGTTGGAAATGACTCATTAAACTGTTTTATCATAGCTTTGATCACATATGCTTTATGCAAATAATGCTTTCATTTCAATAAAAATGGACATTGAATCACAATAATTGGTATGTTTATTTACAGATGGGAACATTCAGATAGGTAACATCATCATAGATATGAAGCCTACTTTATTCAATAGCACATTATGCTTGGCAATATTAAGTCATTATAATGGTGAATACTTGTGGTAAGCAGTACTCAACATATTAATAGAATTATTCACGTGGGAAAGCTGCAGTTCACTGTATAAAGCATTATCCATTTCAAAAGACTTTTCACATTTACATATGACCTCTTTTATAAAACAAGCCACGCTTCATTCTTCTCATATGTGAGATCAAATTATATC
Organism: Ascaphus truei; assembly: GCA_036426205.1. NCBI lineage: Eukaryota > Metazoa > Chordata > Amphibia > Anura > Ascaphidae > Ascaphus > Ascaphus truei. The sequence continues at coordinate 6,340,621 of CM071576.1, forward strand.
AGATTTAATTTTACATACAGCGACATCAAAGCATTTTTTACCTTGAACAACTTGATATTTTTATTTAAAGAGAGGCATATATTGGATACAAAATCGACTTAAGTTTGGACATAATTAACATCGTAAAATCTTCCATTTTATAATAAGAGCTGACTAATATTTAAGAGGCTTTTCACATTGTTTCTCCTTTAGCACATATCCATTGGGATACTGCAGAGCTGAACCCTGTTTTACACCGTAAGACAATTCACAGAGACACAGATAGCCTGCAAGTGACCACAGTACATGCAGCCTCTTTTTTCATTCCATGTACATTGGAATGCTATTCACTGGATAACCTGTTGGAATGGTAACAATCCTTTCCTGAGAATTAATGTTTCCATAAATATACACTATAGATGTGAAATGTCCACCAAATTCGTGAACTGGTAACATGTACCCTATTTTGGGAAAAATGTAACATAAATGAGAAAAATTCACAACAATTCCCCATGCATTAAATCAAAGTGCATTGCAGTTTTTCTTGATTTGTGCTATTTTTTCTTTTCTTATTTTCTTCTATTTTAACTTTGCTTTATACATAGAGACTATATATAGGGCACACACCCTGTCACTTGTGCAGTTATGATGAGACTCTGGGAGTGTTCATTCAAATGCACACACAAAACAGTGTCTAGTTATATTGGTATAAGGGAAGGGTTGGGAGGGTGGCCACGTGCTGTTGGTCGCGGTAGGAAAATACTATTAATGAGTGGGACCCTACAGAAGACTAGGAGCTGCTACTATTAAAAAAAAACAGCAGTTGTGCTAGAACCCGAGAAGCCTTTTGGTAGTAAAATAAATAAAACTGAATGGAAGATATCATCATCCTCTCCCTCCTCCATCATCCTTCTCCATTCTCCTCCATAATCATCATCCTCCCTCCTCCATCCTCTCCCCCATCCTCATCCTCCCTTCTCCTCTCACCTCCCTCCTCCAATATCCTGAAAGAACTGTGTGTTGCTTGCACCTCTCAAACTGGCATAGCTATCATATCAGAGAAAGCAAACATGATGTTAGTGTCAGTGAGTGCCGAACCTGTCTCTGAATGTACCGTCTTGCACAGTAGAAACACCAGAGAAAGAGAAGAGGAGGAGGAATCTGAGAATTTTTCTAAAGCTGGACAGGACTTAATCTATGGGTTTGCAGGGATGCCAGCAGAACTAGGGAAGGGTCTGGGACAGAAACATATTCCTCTGCAAAACTGCAGGGATGGATGCTGAACTTGATCTACCTCATACTGTAAGACTAAGAGAGGTTGGGGGAGAAGGGATGGTTGAGGAACTACATAGTATTACACAACATAAAGCTATTGAGGAGGAAGAAGGCGGGGAGAAGTATCATGATGATGAGGTATAATGTTTTGTCTCCCTAATGCCTAATGAGATAAACTGAATGAGACGTGAAAGCCAGAGACTTACAAGCTAAGCAGTTTGTCAAGAGGAGCCAGTGCCCTATTATTTATCATTGTCATCATCGAGTGCGCGGCTCTGGTAGTGACACTGTGAGTGAGAGGCAAGAAAATCTTACCAGCAACACACAGTGTTACACAACTGACAAAGTGAGAATATGATGCAAGAGGGGGGGGGGGAGGTCTGACATAACAGCACTAGGATCTAAGCAGCCATTTTGAGCGAGCATCCATCTTAGGTGCTTAATATTGTCTATTGTCTGTATGAAAGTTGGTATGGAAGTTAGTTTAAAGACATTTTTTATTTTTTCTGCACCGTACACTGCAATAAACTTATTTGTCATTCTGCAATATATCCTCAGATTGATGTGTCTTATTTATCCACGCTTTTCACACAACGTAAAACTGTTAAGGAGGAGGAAGAGGAGAAGGAGGAAGAGAAGGAGTATCATTTATAAAGATTGATGACCTTTCTACCAAAAAGGCCAGGGCCACCACCTTCCTGCCACATTATGAATGGATGGAGGTACGTGAGCATGTTGAACAAAATATACATTTCGTATCCTGAGTATATTGATATATAAACCTGTAAATGTGCATTTTCATGTAAAGAGATTTTTATATTTATAAAATCATGGCACGATCCCATATACTGCACCCCAATATCACCCTATCACACAGCACATAGTTTACCCCTGCAGGAGCATGTGTAGACAGTTCGATATGGGTTTTGGCCCATTTGAAGTGGGAGATTTAAATACAAGAGTGAAGCCAGTACCTTTACCGGTACACTATGTACATTGGAAACCAGTGGTCCACAGAGCTGAATATAATGCAACTTGTTGGGGACAGACTACAGTATTGGCCCATTCAATCCCATCAAAATATGTTGGAGACTGAGTGCATGAAGAATTGTATTTCTAAGTAAGACACGGAACGAATAATGAATGATACTACATGGTGAGACTGAGACAGTACTGAACCATTCAAAGAAATTAAGTATGTTATGTGGGAGACAGAGATCATGAAGACCACTGTCTGCTTTTTAGCCTTGAGGACTTGTTCTTTCATCCACCAGAAATGGTCTCAGTAGACCCGCTGCTGTGGCAAAAATCACAAAACACTGTTATGTACAATTATGTATAGAAGTTTTTTCAGAGGGTAAAATATAAAAGGAATGTATCCTTGGGCACTTCCTCAAACACTTGTGTCACAAAGTAGAAAAGAGTTCAATCAAAATAATGTCACGAAAGAAGGCAACTACCATTGATGATTGCAGCGGTGCTGATGGCATTAGTGATATGTCATGGGCACGATGGCACTGGTGGAAGTTTAGTCAGTCAGCAGCAGCAGCTTGTAGATTGTCTCAGACTCTTACCCATTGCGGTGGCAGTCATAAACCAAGGCACCATCATGTATAACTTTTTCAAACATAGAAAAAAAAATCACCTTCTCCTTGGGCCCTCCCTTCCACTCACACATTGGACTATTCCATTCAGTCAGGTATGTTCTGTTGGAGATGGAGTGCAGGAAGGATGCCATTCCTTTTCTGGATTTCAGCACTTGTTCATCACTTCCACACGCATAACATCCGGTTAAAGTAGTTGGCTGGGCTCTTCATAGGTCACTCAGTAAAATGGTGCTTCCAAAATAAAAATTTTAAACATCGACAAGACTGTAACAATGGTATTTCTAAAACTACCAATGAATGAGCACCAGATCAGAACCAACACTAATTCCAACACTAATTCCATCCCAGCCCCGTTAATAGTGCCAAATATTTGGGCATATTGCTTGACTCGCATTTAACTTTGGGTTGCACATTGATACCCTGACATCCAAAACCTATGCCTAACTTGGTACACTTTATAGGAACAAAACCTTAGTAAACTTGATACCCTCTACAATTCAATATGCCCCTTTGTTCTCCAATGAAAATACAACACACATCACTGCGAAATGCTCAAAGAACTAGATTGGTCATCACTTGAGTCTAGGCGCAAAGTTAATCTTTCCTGTCTCGCCTTCAAATACTTTACGGGCAAGATACCTGCCTATCTGAACAAGCTCCTCACCCTTACCACATGCAGCACTTATCATCTGAGATCTGACTCTAACAGACTGTTCATGGTCCCAAGGCTCAACAAAGTATCCGGCCGCTCCGCCTTCTCTTACCGTGTACCTCACAACTGAACAATCTACTGAGACTCTCACAGACGCCACCAGTCTAAGTTCGTTCAAAACTAAAGCTGTCTCACATTTTAATCTGGTCTGTAACTGTTACATATGCCATAATATATATTATTTTTAACCGTGCATGCAATGTCTTGTATATAATGTATAACCCTGTTCACTTAATGTAACTATGTATTTGTAACCATGTACTGCTGCGGCAGAGTTTATTCGAGCATTTGCCCGTTCTCTGCCGCAGCAGTAACCTGGCGCGCGCCGGAGGGTGCCGGGCGCGCGCCGAAGCAGCGGAAGAGCGCCCTCCGATCGGGGCGCTCTCCCTACCGCTGCCGGGTCCGCCGGGTCCCCCGGAACCCCCTGCCGCCGTCCCGCGATCGCGGGACACCAGGGCTCCCTCGGGGAGCCCCTGGACGCGCGTGCAGGGGGCGCAGGCACCCGATGACGCGTGACCGCGCATCGGTGACGCGCGGCACGCCGAGGGAGTGGGGCTAGCAAGCCGGGGCATCCCCCGGCTTGCGGAACTAGCCCTGCTCGATTTAAACGTGTCGGCAGTGTATTTGTCATCATAACTCTATGCCCAGGACATACTTGAAAACGAGATGTAACTCTCAATGTATTACTTCCTGGTAAAAATGTGATAAATAAATAATAGACATGTATACTAGCGCACATGGCAGAGGGGACAACATGACTGTTACCACCCATTTCTTTCCTCCTTCTTGGCAAAAGGGGACAATTTGTTGGAGATGGGGTTTGTCGTACTGATACTAAGAGTAAGAGAATAAGCAGCAACACTTATAGGAGTCATGGGACCCTATGTATGAAGGGTTTTGATCATGCCTACAGAGCACCTGCTATTCTTTAAAATCACAGGGTGTTATTGAGCATTGGCTTTCTCCAAGGGTCCTGGTGGTTAGGCTAATGGCATGAGATAATGGAAGCAACCTGGTGGCAGCATTCCATCAGGACAACCTGATTCACGTTCCCTGCTTTGCCCAAGTACTCAACTTAATAGTTATCCATTTCTTAGAGCAATGTGAGTAAGTGCAAGAAATATCAGCATTTAAAAAGCATTTGTAGCCGCTATTACACAGCTTGTAATGTTCTGAAGCAGTACAACAACCTGTGATGCCATGAGCTGAAAATAGTAACCCACTGTGTGGGCCTCAACTATGTATATGATAAAGCAGCTCTATGAACAGCAGAAAGCATTACAGTATATGATTGCATAATGGAGAGCTCAGGCACATAGAGGGGGCATACTAGGTACCCAACGTGTGGCATTTGATGGGGGAACTGTGTGGGTTACTGAGGGAGTTAGTGAAGGCTTCTGTTCTGGTCAGCAATGACAATGTTGGCATAAGCCAAGTCATCTCCCTCATACTGTATCCCTACTAGATATAACCCTTGTTTGCATGTAGCATGAATGGGAAATCCCAAAGTAATGCTGAATTGTTGAGGTAGGTAGATGCCATGCTCAACTGTCTAAGTAATGACCCTTGTGTAGTATCCATTAAAACTAAGGCTGCGGTGACGTCACCAACTCTCCACGCATGAGCGCAGGCTGTCCTGCATAATTTTGCAAGCGCGAGTGGAGGGCTTGGATCAGGGCTATTTATGTGTGTAATGTGTGTGTTTGTGTGTGTATGTCTGTGTGCTGTGTGCATTTACTGCTGCTGAGCACGCGCTTCAAAATCAATTGTCTTTGTTTCCCTAAGCGCCGAGCTTGGGAGAGTGTACGTGCCGTGCACTAGGGCGCACGCGCTGCCTGTGCGTGGCCGTGCAGATTCAGATTCAATTAAGTAAATGAGTTAAACACTAAGCGCCAAGCACGCTCAGTGGCACAGTGGACGCAGACTAAAGAGGAATATATTCTAGCCACTGTTGCAGAACTTCACTTTGGGAAGCAAATAGAAGATTTAGTTTTTAGGGGGAAGCAGACAATAACACATTGTAGGTAGAAACTTGTCTCTAGAGGGAAAACATGGATGCTGGTGGAGGGAGTGGTGATGAGCTATGTCAGACACATCGTAGGCAGGGGCTAACTACTTCAAAACACCAGAAACCACTAAAAGAGCAGCACTATCAATGGCCAGCATTAGCAGTTATTCATCTTCCTCAAGTGGCACAACAACTCCAAGCCAAGGCATCAGGGAATGGGTGTGATGGTGAAGGTGGGAGACGTGGGTGTAGAAGCTGAGGTCATTTTCTGTGAAACACGTTGACACATTTTACAGAAGGAAGTGGGAGCAAACGGCGACTAATATGGGGGAGACATTCTTGAAATACACTTTTCTCTCCTAACTCTGGCCCTCTAAATTTACTGGTTTGAAAGAAAAATCAATTTTAACTCTTAATACCATTTTTAATTCGTTTTAATATACTGAGCATCCTTTGGTTGCTATAGCGGCCTTAACCCCACCTCCACAGCAGTGCAAGAGTTTTGGCAACAAATGATCACAAACAGATCTCTTACAGTGTTCCCAGCAGGAGACTGGCTGAGTTGAAAGCTGTAACAATAGACAATGTAACCCTTAGTAATATAAGGTTACACTGTAGCTGCTGTTTCACTGACTGAAGGATCGATTCAGCAGCAGTCATTACATGAATCCTGAAAGCAGGATATTCACTGATCGATCACAGGAGAATGGATCAATGGACAGCTAAGGTAATTAGTTGTTTTCATTAACAGGTAATCAAATGCTGCATATATTAACACCCCTCCCCCCCCATCCCCCTTCCAAAAAAAGAGCCACGAGAGAATGCTGCTTAAGAGGGCTAATGATGACACAGCCCAGACCAAGGCCTGAGGTGAGTTATGAAGTGGAAAAGGGAGCGTGGCAGAGATGGGACCGGAGCACAATCAGTTGTCGGTTGTGTCCTTTGCCTCCCCAATGGGACATAACTTTAGAATGTTTGGTCCACACCTCAGGGACAAAAGTGGAGGCCACATGAGGGAGAATTGAGTGAATCATTGCACAATAATGTTTAGACCCCAGTGAGTTATGGAGTGAAAAGGTGGGGAGGATGGCCGTTTTTTTTCTTAAATTTAATTTGTATTTCATTTTTATTTTATAGCACCATATGGCTGCATTTTAAAATGATGGGCACTGAATTATAATGTCTCAGGCTGTGAACACACCATACATGTACAGCTGCAGGAGCGAGTGAGAAATGGAGAAATGAAATCAAAGCTAGAAGAGCCACCATCACCACCAATGTCCCACTTACCTTTTCCAGAAATGACTAGCACGCCTCACAAGGTCGGACTTCCAGACGTCGTGTCTCTGCGAGAAGTACTGCCAACTACTGCCTTACTAAGTTCTCCCTCCTGCTCCTGAACCTCCACCTCGTCACCACACCTGCTACTCAGACAAAGCTACAGCACACAGACCAGCAGCAGAGGTGCTGGGCATGCTAGTGTCCACAATATCTTCCATAATTTAACAGAGCTTAGTCTCGCCCCCTCTGTTCCCTACAGAAAAATACACTGAATTCTAAAATGGCATCAAAACCGCATTTATTTATATTGTAGCATGTTTACTTACTTTGCTATTAATATACTTTTGTTACATTAAGCCAACCTTAAACCCTGATATCAGCAGCTTTGTATTTAATCTAAGAAATTTGGCATTTTTTGGCCAGAAAGTCGTTTACACTTTTTGTTTAATTAACTATTTCAGTGCTAAAGGGTTTATTCCCTACATTTGCAGCTTATTATAAAAAGGCTAAAACAAATATTTGTGCTTGTCTAAGGTTTGGCTATACAAATGAATGTTTCTCCTCCTTCAGAGGTATCATTTTATTTGGCATGAATGGGCTGAGTTATAACAGGAACTGCTTTGTAATTGCAGTGTGCTTAAAGAGCAAAATGTATTTTTTAATACCAACCATTAGAACTCCCAGAAATATTACAAATGAAATTGCATTTCACTGAAATTAGACCTAATTAGACCTTCAGTGAGTATCCTTCATAACATTAAGGGTCACGCTGCAAGCAAAAGCTAATTTAATTCCTTGGGGTGCTTACTCGCCTACTGAGTCCCCAGCAATAAGCGCGCAATAGCAATTATAACTGTAGGAGAGAAAAAAGGGCTGCTAATGAGACATTCTTCACTTAAACATGGCTCCATATTCATAACATTCAGCTTCCTAGGAAATAGAGGTCCCCACTGTTTCAAATGATACAATATCCTGTTCTGTTTCAGATACAATTTTAAAAGTGTAAGGAATGTTGCAATAGAATTATTAAAACGGAAAAATCTTTGAGTTCAAACCGTTAAAGATACTGAAACACATTGAAACTTTTATTGCCCTTCAAAGTGTGAGTATATTGAGCAAAAATTATATCTAACTATACTGTATGTGTAACATATATAAACGTTGACTGATTAACATACTTAAAACCAGAGACAGAACATGAAACACAGACAGAGTTAAGTGCACATCCAGTGAAACTTATACACGGTACAGTGCCTAAATATATATATGTATAGATATTTATTATCCATGCTCAGTAGAACTCCTCTGTGACACTTATATGCTTATATATATATGGTGTGGTTAATTTGGGGGTTTAATATGAGCTTGCAGTTGTCCTGTATGTTTTACAATTCTTGTTCAGCTGGTCTTAGCTGATTGGAAGGTGGCACTTCCTATCTTGTTTAAGCTCACCCCCTCCCACATTTAAATGGTTAAAAGCTCACTCCATAGCATCTCCCACTCTCTGGGAACTTGTTTGCTTGCAGTATGATTGTGACAAATCTAATACAGAGTGATTTTCCTGGTAATGTACAGGTTAATAAAAGCTTCAATCAGACTTAGAACTATGCAAGTAATTTTGACACATTTATTATAAATCATTCTTCCTGGTAATACACAGGTTATTAAGAATTTATATTAGTGTTAGGGACCCTTGAGATGTGGTCTGCTGTGTACTGGCTCAGGGGCTTACAACACTTTGGCCAAATGTTGCTATGCTCAGTAGCACTCTTCTGTGACACTTATATGCTTACATATATGTTGTGGTTAATTTTGGGGTTTAATATGAGCTTGCAGGTGTCCTGTATGATTAACATACTGTAACATATGTCAGTCAATTTATCTTTCAAAGAACCATATGACTTACTTATCAAAATATGAATATATAATTAATATATTAACTATGATTTCTTTCGTTTTGAAAATAAAAATATGTTTATTACTAGAAATGGGCCAATCCGCCCCAATCTGTTTCCCGGGTTTTCTAGCATTTTTCACCCAAACTCCGTTTCACGGTTTCAAATCTGTGGACGAATTTGGGAGGTTTTAATCCGCGCTGATTCATCAAAATCCGCCATTGGATACACCCCCTGGGCGGATTTATAGAATCCAGTCCGCGGATTCAGCAATTCGTTCTTAACAATCGGAGGAGTGTATTGAAACCTGGGCAATCCGCTGCAGATCCAAATCCGCCCCCAAAATGCGCCCATCTCTATTTATTACAGAGATGGCAAAGATGCTGAACTTCTGTGCATTCAGATCTGATCTTCCCTAAAAGGAGTTTCAGAAATATTTGGTTGCTTACAGGCTAATGGCTAATTGGGCTACTGAACACATCAGTATATACTGTGTATATATATTGGCCCTAGTACTGTGAAACTTCGTTTGTGTACGTTTTGGGTGGGGTATTTGGGTAGAAACGCAATTATTGTGTTTGCAGGATTTCGGGGGCCAAAGTTACCGTTAGTCCGTTAATTCCCCCCGGCGAGCAGGCATGATTTACCGGTACTCGGGGTGAATTACACCAAGGAGCCCAGTGTCCCCCAGACACCTGAGTTTCGTGCCCAAATATCCCAAACCCATTTCCCTTATAAGTATAAGGTTCCCCAAAGTCCATACTTAATTAAGGTGCACTTTATAATGTTCAATATATAATTATAAAGCTCTATACAGTCAGCCAGGGCATCTGCATAGACGCCGGCATGTCTGTATAGAGTCCGTAGTTCAAAGAGGAGAGGATGTCCAGAGGTGAGAAGACCATTTGGTGGGCGAGGAAGGGCACCCTGTGGGGACACCTTTTGTATCTGCCAATCTGAAATTGCGAATTGGCATTTGAGATTGATACGTAGAATTTTGCGAACCAAAGGAACCGACCAATCCGAGGCAGATCCAAATCTGACAAAAAAAGTGTGTTTGCGCTGAGCACGTGCATTTTAAGTGAAACGTCTTTGTCTTTTGTCACAGAAATTGTATTTGTGATGGTGATGTTTTTAATTAAAAATAAGAACAAAATTTCAGTGAAAAATGCAAAGAAGTTTGACTTTGAACGCGCGTGCTCAGCACACACCCTTTTTAGCTATTTGAACTTCGATATTTATACTAACTGTTAATTCCTTGCATGTGACTGTGTATGTATGTGTCATTATGTGTGTGTGTCACTGTGTGTGTGCGTGTGTGTGACTGTGTGTGCGTGTGTCACCCTGTGTGTGAGCGTGTGTCACTGTGTGTGTGTATCACTGTGTGTGTGTGTGTTTGCGTGCGTGTGTCACTGTGTGTGTGTGTGTGTGTGTGTGTGTGTGTGTGTGTGTGTGTGTGTGTGTGTGTGTGTGTGTGTGTGTGTGTGTGTGTGTGTGTGTGTGTGTGTGTGTGTGTGTGTGTGTGTGTGTCACTGAGTGTGATAAAATGTACATTGTTAAAATTATGTGAAAAAAATCACATCATATGTATGTATGTTTTTATTTATATAGCACCATCCATCATGTACATAGCGCTTTAAAGCAGTGACATAATGGGAATAAGTGCAATAGGAAAATGAGTGTCTGTCCCGAAGAGCTTACAACCGATGTGGTAATTGGGGAGAACTTACAGAGACAGTAGGAGTGTGTTCTGGCAAGTGTGTCTGCAAGGGGCCAAGGTCAGTGCAGTATCACCCAACGGAGCTACTCATATGCTTTGCTAAAGAGGTGTGTTATAAGATGGGTCTTAAAGGTGGACAGAGAGGGTGCTAGTCGGATATTGAGGGGAAGGGCATTCCAGAGGTGTGAGGCAGTCAGTGAGACAGGTTTAAGGCCTTTAGCTACAAAAGGGGTAGAGAGACAATATCCTTGAGAAGAACGCAGGAGTCAGGCACATGTATAGTGAGAAATTAGGGCTGCAATGTAATGAGGGGCAGAATATCTCAGCCCCTCCAAGAACAGAAGAGGATAATTGTGTAAGTAATATAGGATTTAATAGCAACCAAAGAAAGGGATTTCAGCAGCAGAGATTCTGAAACCGATTTAGGAGAGATTAAGTTCTGCCAACAGTAACGTAGAAAGGGGCAGACGGGCCAGGCTTGGGGGTCTCTTGTAATTTTACACTTACCCATGTTCTTTTGATTGTTGATTTCTTTTCATTCCAGTTTTCTTTTACTTGCACTTTACAGTATTTAAAATGGTATTTTATTACAAAATAATTTATACCTGTATCAAAAGAGTTTGATACAGGTATAAATTACAATTTAATACAATTCAATACAATTTAAGCTAAAGAGCTCTGCAGTATGTACATTTCATGTTCCAGTGCAGTAAGATTGCAGACCGGCATAGATGAAAGCTGTAATCAAAGTTAAAAATAGAAGACTTAAGAGAATGAACTAAATGCCTTTTGGTCCATTACATGCATTCTTAGTTTCACACTCCATTTCCTCTACGGTACCAACTAATTGTTGTTGTTTTTTTGTTTTTGTTTTTTTAATCACTTGAGGTTTTTCTTTTTTTCAAAAGTATCGCCTCAGGACTTTTATTTAGATGAAAAACAAAGAGCACTTCAGCCGTTCGAGGAAACGGGTTGTGGAATGATGGGATGATTTGCTGAATTTAAATGAATTTTGTATATGTTTACATCATGGATGAACGTGTGGACTTTCCATAGTTTACTGTTACAGTATTCGTCAACATTAACATTGAGCTTATACTGTAAAAGTGATATTGAAGTAATAGTGGTTTGTCAAGGTTCTTTTCTACCTATGATACTATACATTAACCTAAAGACCCCTAAGCCATAAAGTTTTACACCCAACACAGATCATGCATACATTCCGTCTGGGTACAGTATATTTTCCTTTATAAAAAACATATTGATTTATGTGAAAAATTGAGGTTTTTCATTTAACCTTTCGTCAGCAGATATTGAATGTCGACAAAAGAATTCACCTATCTCTAAGAAAGGAGAAGTAGAATATCTAACCCAAGGAATATTGCGTTTCATTGTAACATATACCTGGCATTTTCCGTAGCGTGTAGCTAACACGAGAGACACGTTAGTCAGTTTACACCGGGTTATCGCTTGTCCCGACGTTAGCTGTCCCACGTTGTGTTAGCTCTATGCAAATGAGAAGCCTAACGGCCATTTGTTTTGCATAAAGTTAACTTTGTGGATCAGTCTAAGACATTAGGGAGGAGTCGTTTCGTTGTGGCTCACCCCGCCACTGGGACCTATCGCCGCTGTCCGCTTCACCACTAAGGTACATTACCCTAAAACCCCCTACCCTAAGCCCTTAACCTACTGTAACCTTTTAAACCCCTTAAATTAATCCACCTGCCCTAATCGCTAAAATCCCTTAAATTAAGCCCTTTCCCTAACCAGTAAAACATACCTTAGAAGCAGCCTGCGCTGGGGGTTCCACTGGCAGATTGGCAGTTGCCAAACGCCGGCGGTCATTTGGCCACGGCGAAACAGCAGCGGCCAAATGTCCCATTCCGTTGTGAATACTAAACTGAGGAAAACTAATGGGCATTACCTATTTAGGCAATGTCACGTTAGTGGCCCCGATTTAACAGAACTTTCAGTATCTACCTGTAACGATGCGCTCACCACAAACAAGGCGTGACCGCAAGGCCGAGGTGGGGATAGATATAAACACAACCCACAGCGCGTGGGCGCGTCTGGAGTGTAGATTGGTCGAGGTAGCCGGGTCGGGGTTGGAGAGGTAAGGACAGTCAGAGATACTTGCCGGGATCTGGGTTGGAGACATGCCGGAACATTGCAGGAACTTTAGCCGTGGTCAGGGTTGGAGAGAAACGGATAGTCGTGGTACAGTACTCTGCCGAGGTCGGGGTTGGAGAGGTGCAGATCATCGTGGGTAGCCGAGGTCAGGAGTAGAGAGGAGTGCAGTCCGAAGAATAGCCAGGGTCAGGAACAAGGAGCTAGGAATAGGAATACAGGCAAGACTGTGGAGGCAAGGGTAGCAGTGAACACTTCGCACATAGGACGGTTTATGCTCAGCCGATTTGCCAGTGGGCCGGCTGAGCATATATAGGAGATAGGAACCAATCAAAGGCTGGAGGAGGTGCATCAGCAAGACTGACCGTGATAGGCTGAAGGGGTGAGTACTCAGCAGTAGGTAGTTCTGTGATAGGCATGAGAGTATTCGTATTGCAAGCTGTGATAGGCAGAGAGAGAGTCCAGTGCAGGAGTTGGGTAATGGAGAGAAGCCAGGGATTGTTTGGCAGCCTACGTGCGCTGCGTGCAAGTGATATCCCGCCGTGGGTGGAGCCTCAGAGCGAAACCAGCGGGGGGGGTACCTATGTTAGCGCAGGACTCGCGCGCGGGCCTAAGGTGAAGGGTGGCACCCGCACCGGCACGAGAGATGACACGGCAGAGAGTTAAAGGGAGCACTCAGCCGCGGGCTGCGGTAAGTGGTTGGTGCGCCGTTGAACCTCGCGGGGCTTTACACGACCCTGTTAAGTGCAAGGGGTTTACCATCAAGGCATAGCAAGAAAGTCAGAGAAGGGAGGCGCAATGAGAGGTGACAAATGATGTATTTGGAAAATAAATTAGAGTTAACTGAAGGAAGGTTTAAATACAATTACCTTCAAGACTTTACAGCACTGTGACATCTATCAATAACAAATATTTCGCATGCACGGTACTGTATACAATGGCATTGCAAATTGCAGGTAATTATTTTCTCAAATCAATTTACAGTACTATCCACATTTTTGTTATAGAGCCTCTAATAAGCATTCACAGTTAAAATGTCCATGTTACACTACTGTCATCTAATCATTAAACAAATATTACTTGTGATATAATAGTTTACAGTACACACATATTGTGATCAGATTAATAATTAATATGTTTAATATTTATTGTCATGTGTTTAATAATTCCACTTCAATTGTTCTGTAATCTTTTGTGTGGATATAGAATCCAACTTTTTCTGCAGCATTGGGTTACTGTTACAGGACAAGAATATTGTCTCAAATGCTATTTATGTTGGTGGATTAGCGATATCACACATTCATTCTCAGGCATAATCTAAAATTAAGTATTATTTAGGATAAAAGATTAGAACCTTTAGTATATTGTCCTATCATAGATTATATACAGTATTATAGGTTGAAGATTTATTATTTAGAGACTGCCTTCGTATGGCATATTTATGTTTCATTTATCTGCTGAACCAGAAGGCTTCCAGAAAAATAAGAAATCTAATACAGCTCCCAGGACAGGATAAGAGACTTTAATAATAATCTAAAACCTCAAAAATTGCAACCCACTTTAATAAGTCTAAAATCACAGAAGTCAAAGACAAAGATTAAAGAAGTTATGCCTTTTGCAATGAAGCTAGATTTTGAACATATCGCGCTCAGAAAATGTTATGATTGGTCTTAAGGGTTGTTATCCAGTTTTTCATTATTTTTAGCAAACCACACAGACCTAATAGTACCCGACAAGCATTTAATAGAAAAGGTTTTCTGGTGGTGTGGTAATGATGCCTCTACTCACCTTCAGTTCAAACCGACTCAAAGGTTACATGGATATAGGTTAAGAAATAGGTGAAGAGCGAGCAGCAACACAAAATATCAGATTTATTGTTCATTCCCATTTCATTTCAATTTTATTTTGACTTAAAGTGGCAATCCAAGCACTTTTATTTATTTTTTACAATTATTTTTTTTTTTTACAAAGGATTGAAGCAGGGGGTCTCCGGAGCGAAACCCCATTCATTTCAGCTTCTGAGACCCCCTGCTTCCGGAGATACTTAACTCCTTGGCGGTGTCGGTAGCCGCTCTGCTACCAGGGTTCCTATCATGGCGGAATTTCAAAGCTCCTGTGCCCTGCTGGACAATTGGAAGCAGTTACAACATCTGGTGCGGCTTCCTATTGGCTCGCGTGACGCAGGAGTTTTAAAATCGGTATCCCTGAGCTAACTCAGCCAGAGCCCCCATGGAGGCCAGTATCTCCGAAGCAGGGGGTCCCTGGAACTGAAATGAATGGATTTCAGCTCCAGAACCCCCTGCTTGATTCCGGTGTAAAAAAAAAATTATATACATTGTTCCGTTCATTTCGTTGTTTCATTGTAAAATTCTAGTAGCCCTATTTGTCCTGAAGAAACGCAGATACGTTGTAGATTGGGATAGAATTTAGCGGAACAGCATACTGTAAGTGTTCTTCATAGATTCAGTTATACACAGATAGTATAAATCACAGGTGGCCACCGTAAGGACTGGAATTATGATGCTATAAACTGTACATGCCCCAGTCTTGCAGCATTTGATATACAGAGGGTCATGCACAAACTCCAAAAAACGATTCATAATTAATTATTAATTAATAAACATCAAGTACACCGCTGGACACTGCTGATGGTCCCTAGCCCACTGTGGTTTCCATGACTGAATTGTGAGCTTAGCGCCCCAATGCACCAGCGTCTTCCCAACGGCATGCATACAAATGGAGCTGTTCTCAATGGGTTTTCATGCAAATTGGGTAGCCACCTCCTGATGCAAAAATGAAAGAGCCATTCATAGTAATTGTGGGGCACCTTTGTTTGATTGCTAAATAGGAGTTTGGATTATGTTTTACAGCCAGGTATGAGATGGTCTGCAAAGCCACACAGCTGGGATGATAAATTGTGCTCCAAAAACCAGAGAAAACATGAAAAATTATTATTAGGAGAAAATCTTTTTTTGTTACTATTGCATTAGTAAATCACACAAATCCCATGACATTTGCTGCCATACCTTTCCCCCCTGTTTTGCAGCTGATAGGCTTTGATAAATGACCCCCTTTGGGAGACACCCTTCTATACAAATATAGATCAAAAGGGGGGTATGTATTGAAATCCCCAGCTGCAAAATTAGGGTAGAAAATGAAAATTTCCCCAGGCATTGAAAGTAAATGTCCAGGTCACACGACTCTAAATTCAGGTCACAAGAACCTTAACATTCTGCACTATTGTTTTTGCTACATTCTGGCAAAAAAAATTGCTAAATTCTTAAAAGTTTCTCAAAAATGCTAAAAAAATTTTTTTTTACAAATCCCTTTAAAAAACCTATCCTGGTCTGCTTTAGCAGAATTTATATTGAGGAGGACACTGTTTTGAAAGTACCCATATTTTGTGTATCTAACATGAATATTTCTATATTACATATCAGAAAAATGTAAAGCATCACATTTTGCATTAATTGAATTGAAACGTTTTAATAATACTAAATGTGAACTACATTTGAAAGTATTAAATATATACCAATTACAGCTCTAGATCATTAATAACAAACTGCACCATCTTCAATATACTTTAGACTATGATTAAAAAAAAAAAAGAAACTTACATGTATTTTATAAATGATTACATTCTGGTGAGAACAGTTTCAACTTAATCTTTATATATTTTGCATAAAATAACATTTCCAATTCTTTCAGGTTTGAGTTATTATGATACACATAGGGCTGTCTAGATATACACGTGACTTCAGATAAATAGTTTATTGTGTGAAAATTGCCAGGACAGACTTCTTTCTGCGGCGTCACTCAGGAAGCCAGCTCTGCCCTAATTCCCAATCAAGTTGAAAAGGTCCGTTTTACCATATTAGTGGTTAATCCAAATAGTCACATGAACCTAATAGATAAATAGGCAGTGTAAGTTGCAAAGGCATTTACAATAATTAAAGACATGAATAAAAGGGGATAATAAATCAATGTGTAATTGTGAGCTGACATACCAGCCAAACAACAAAAGGAAAATCGCATGATATGGCAGCCTTTGTTCTCCTATAATTTGACCTTTTTAAAGGGAAAACAAGTAACGGTTTATGAAGTAAGGAATTGTAAGTACATATCCTACATCCTGAAATGGTTTCTATTACAACTCAGTTTTCATTTGTGTAACTACTACTTTTGTAAATATATTATTTCTTTTTGAACTTGTCTGGGGTTTCGTCTGGTAACCACTGCCCCAAAACATAGGACACTGCATGTTTGAATTGTTTTTTTTTTTTTTTAACACATTCACTAAACACGAATGCAGGGAGTCACACCTCGATCCTCCTAAGTGTCAATATTATCGTAAAACATTTAATTGTGCACTTTACACATAACTACCTACAGTAAATCTGGCAAAAATGTATCCTGCTGGTCATTTGCATTCAATTAAAGCAGCGGTTCAAGCTGCCGTTTAAAAAAATAAATTAAAAAAAATGTATCCCTTCAATATGTGCATCAATACAATCTACACACTGACAAGTGATTAGCTATGTTGACTATCGATCCGTTCTCATGTGATCGATCAGCAAAAGCTGTCAGTGCATCAGAAGAGGACCCAAGATGCAAAGTTCTGTGGGGAAGATCATGTGACCAGACAGTCACTAGATACAGAGAGGGCAGGGCTCAAAAGGGGTGTGCCAGAGCCTGTTTTAGAAGAGGAAGGGGATGCGACTTTGCAATTGCTATAGGAACAAAATATGCTCATTACATTATAATACATTAAAAATGTCATTCAGAGTTGTTATTTTTTTTTAAATGCTACAGTACAAGTATTTTCTCATAGTACAGAACTGATTTATTTAAATTAAAAAAACACACATGTAGGATATTGCTTGAACTGCAACTTTAAGAAACTGCTGGTGCAAAATGATGGAGAACTTACAATTTGAGTTGAAAAATGTTCAGTACAATGGATTGGACGACATTCAACGCTGTATCGATGATACGTTTGGATTTTTAGCATTTGCACCACTTATCAACATTTGTGAGTGACCTCGTGTCTGAAAAATCCATAAAAAAAAACAAAGATTTGAATTAATCAAATAATTTAGATGGGTAGTCGGCACCTCTAGTCTTCAAGTGCCACCCACCGGTCAGGTTTTAAGGATATCCCTGCTTCAGCACAGGGGGCTCAATCAGCAGCTTGACTGATCCCCTGATTGAGCCACCTGTGCTGAAGCAGGGATATTCTTAAAAATTGACCTTTTGGTGGCCATTGAGGTCTGGAGTTGGCCGCCCCCGATTTAGAGAATCATTGGCCTTATTTGGGAACACAATCAGATCTTTTAAACATGATAATAAATCATAGTGTTATAGTGACATGGAGGAGTCTAGTAGTTTGTCACTGTATGCAAAATAATCTATTGGCTGCTCGGGAAGTGATGGGCGAAGGTGTCAACGTTTGGCCTGTGAATTTTGGAACAAATGCTTCTATTTTTTCGCAATCTTGTGAAACCTTTTGTTATTAAAAAAAAATGGTGTTTGTGGCGAGCATGCGCATTTTAAGTGAAACTTCTTTGTGTTTTGTCACTCAAATTTTAATTATACTCTTATAAGTCTTTCATTCAATTAAAAACATCAAAAGCAAAATACAATTTCAGTGACAAAACACAAATAATTTTAACATAGAACACGTTTTTTTTATATTTAGGGCTCTAAAACAGCAAGGTACATAGTGCATCCTCTTAATAAGATAATTCTGCTTAATACATATTTTCACATATACATGTACAAACAAATGAAAGTACATATAATCAGCTGTGTGTTTCCTTACTTTCCAGATAACTTGTGTGGCTGTGGTGGATGGGTTGGTGTGGTGTGTGGCTGTGGTGGATGGGTTGGTGTGGTGGGTGGCTGGCTGTGGTGGATTGGTGGGTGGCTGTGGCAGATGGGTGGCTGTATTTGATGGGTGGGTAGCTGTGGTGGATGGGTTAGTAGGTGCCTGGCTGTGGTGGATAGGTGGCTGGCTGTGGTGAATAGGTGAGTGGTTGTGCTGGATGGGTGGGTGTTGTGGATTGTGGTGGATTTTTCTGGCTGTAATGGATGGGTGGGTGGGTGTCTGGCTGTGGTGGATGGGTGGGTGTCTGGCTGTGGTGAGTGGGTGTCTGGCTGTGGTGGATGGGTTGATGTCTGGCTGTGGTGGGTTGATGTCTGTCTGTGGTGGGTAGGTGTCTGGCTGTGGTGCATGCGTGGGTGTCTGGCTGTGGTGGATGGGTTGGTGTGGGTCTGGCTGTGGTGTGGTGTGGTGTGGGTCTGGCTGTGGTGGATGGGTATCTGGCTGTGGTGGATGGGTGGCTGTGGTGGGTGTGGCTGTGATGGGTGCCTCTGCGCATGCGCTGATGAGAAGGGCCTCTCTGTACATGCGCTGGCGGCACGTACACAGCCATGGCTGGTTGAGAGTGTACACATAAACTGTAATAAGAGGGGCTGCCAAATTTCTACTCATACTTTGAGCAGAAATTAAGAGCAGTGTGCCAGCCTGTGACTCGTAGTAGTCTGTGGTCTGGATGGTGCAGTTAGTAGGAACTCAGCAGTCTCGGACAAAGAGAAAGTAAACCACTGCACCCGCGTCAAGGCAGGGTTGGACACCGGAGGCGGGACCCGAGGAGAGATGGGAGTTTTTCGCGTGACCGCTGTGCCGCGTACCTCTGTCGTCAGAGCGGTAGCGGAGTCAGGGGGCGGAGTCCACAGGACGCCGAGGAGAGCGTGCACCGCGCATGCGTCACGCTTCTTTGGGACTGGGACGGGAACGCAACCTGGGAATGGGACCCAAGGAGACGGACGGAGCCCGCGCACTGCCCGCGCGCCGCACATGCGAACCACCGCTAAAATGCCCTCTCTGAGTGCCTTTGGATCCTGACGGACAGGTGAGGGTTAAGGGGTTGGAACTGACGGAATGGCGGATCCTCACAGTAGATTATTTAGAATATAAATACATCTTCAATGGAGACAACCCCTGTGCTAGATATACTGTATAGCTAACTGGATTCGCTACATTGACAATATAATACTATTATGGACAGGATCCCTTGATGAACTATTATCATTACATGATTATTATCAGTAAATGCTAATTTTGAAGGATTAAAATGTACGTTATAGAAACATGAAAATACTATATAATTTTTAGATATACAATTAACTAAAAATATAGATACATTACAATGGACAATATACAGAAAACAGCTTGTTACGTTATTCAGGGTGGAACATGCTCCAGACTGAGAAGAGATCTTTTTTTCTATTTGAGCATAGACATAATATGCCACTTAGCAAAACAAAATTAGGTGATCTCGGACCTACCCCTATAACACAATGCATCAAAAACACTAACTTTCAATACCTACTCTAAATGTTTCTTATTGTACTATGGACTAAACATCTTCACTGTTACAAGACAAGGTGGCAGGCTGGAACCGAACAAGAAGTTATCATGTGAGATACTGTATGTGAAAGTGCCTAAAGGGTTCATTCAATGAAGCATTTCTCAGTGCAAATAAAACCGTCAAAAACAGAAATAAAATTGTTTGTTAACTTTTTCCAGCTGGTCTCAGCTATTAGGAGGTTAGTGGCCCCTCCCCCCCAGGGTTTAAGCTCGCTGCTCCCCACTTTCCAAGTTAGCAGGACTTTTTCATGCTGCTGGGATTGAACAGATCAAATGTGATCATTCTCCCTCCTAATATGCGGGTAAATGTGAATTTTAATCAGGTAGTATTAGGGCCTGCAAATGTGGTCCTGTCTGATGTGGCTTGCAGGCTTATAATGGTTTGACCAAAGGGTTTAACTAAATTACCCTTTTTCAAGAGAATATATAGGTATTTCACTGTGTATTTTTGTCATAATGGATGTAGCTTTGGGCTTTTCTGTCTTTTGTTGTATAGATCATTAACTGGTAGTAGTAAATTACAAAATGAGTCTTTATTTTGAAATGTGACTTCATGTAGTTAATCTCAAAGACTCCTGTCGAAAATGACATGCATGACATTATTCTTTATAAAAAAAAAAAAAATAATATAAACAATTGTTTTTTATTGAAATATTAGATTAAATGTCTGTCTCTCTGTCCCTATCTCTCTTCTTGACAAAATCAATGACATTATTGATTTTGTTTTGTCTTTTCTGTCCCTATGTGTTATTCTTGATGATTACTTCCTATTCTAATTTCTAATACTTATGCTTTCTTTCTGTTTCTTGCTGCCCTATCCTCTACTTGCTTGTTTCTCTTTGATTTTTTTGCGTTAGTTTTGGGATTGCTTTTTTATGCCTGCCTACTCTGACCTACCCTAACCACTTCCAACACAGGCGCGTAATAGTGGCAGTGAAGGAAAGGGCATATTTATATTATGGAGAAATAACACGAGAAGAGATCCGATCCAAGCGAAAACAGGAAATTACATTTTGCTTTTGATTCACTTGACATGGGCTACGTAGTTTTGGTCACGTGGTCCATTAACAACCCAAAAATCAAGTGGTCGTGGGACATAGATTCGGGAATATGGACAATCTAAATGTTCTACGGTGTTGGAACTTTGACCCGCAAATGCGCCCATCCTTAATCAATATTAACAAAAAATAATAATCAATCATCCTCATCAGGCGAGGGGGAAAAGGCCACCACCAACAAGGGGGAACAGTTTGTAAGAAAATAACTACGAGCTACTGGGATCATACAAAGGGGCTTAGAGAAAATAGCCATCCATGCCAAACTAAGCTCACATGTTATTGCTACTGCTAGTGTGAGTGAGGGAAGAATACTCTGCTGAAAAGGATGGGACAGGATAGGCCTTGACCTCTGGGTATGCAAGGGCACAGCACAACGACCTGTAAAGGAACAGTCAGCCTCATACAGTACATATTTTGCAAAATGGGGGGTGTCAGAGAGGGATTGAGGCCGCAATGGTGGAGGAAGATTATAATGAATAAGAGGTCGAAGAGTAGACAGTATGTGTGGTGCACAAGCTGAACAAGCAGGGGATTGAAGCAACTCTGATTGTATTAGTAGACTAGGAGATGATGATGTGATCCTTGGTGCTACAACAACTGTTCCTGGTATTGGTGGTAGCAGCAGTGAAGGTGAGAATGATAGGCAATTACTTTAGACAGCAGTGGCCACCACAAGCAGCACTAGTGCTCCTATTATTAGCAGTCATCCATACAATATAATTGACATGCCTATATATTATATGTTTCAAAGCGAAAAATAAAACACACAAGCCCGCCACCATCAACACCCTCATTGTCCACACACTGTTAGGCAACAGAAGCAATGTCATTTGTCATCCTCATCAAGAGTGCATGGCCTTGGTAGTGACAATGAAAATTGTGTTTAGAAAAAAAAAGATTTATTGCAAACATAGCAAGTTGTACTGTAATATGATTCTGGCAACGTGGCAAAATAAAAAGAAAACTATTCAAAGTACTGTATGTATATTCATTTTTTTCATCATCTTTTCATTTTATTTATTTATTTTTTTTAAAATATTTTTCCTTTATTGGTGTCATACAGCGGGTAGGTACATGTTACAGAAACTGGCTAACAAGCCAACTTGTATATACGGCGCAGTACATGTACATTACATGGGAGAGGTAAGCGACACACAATAATCACTTTTCCTTTTTTCAGTGATGAAAAGGAGGGGGGGAGACGAAGGAAGGGTGGATAGTTGGGAACGACTTTGGGAAGAGAGAGGGGGAGGATGGGGGGGGGGGGGGGGAGGGGGGGGGGAAAGGTTTTGGGGGTTCGGGGGTGGGGGGGGGGGATGGGTGTTGCTGTAAGGTTTATGTGGGGGTTGGTAGTCCTGGCCAAGGTTCCCAGACTGAATAAAATTGTGGGGTTTTTTGTTTCAGCATTGCCGTCAGTTTTTCCATAGTCATAATTCCGTCTATCCTAGAGATCACTGTCCTTCTGGAGGGGGCTTTAATTTTCTTCCACGCCGCCGCAACACAGCATCTCGCAGCCGTCAATATTGCCGCTGTGAGTCTGGCAGCAGGGGCAGGGAGGTTGTCGATTGGTTTTCCCAGCACGTAGGTCAGCGGGTCCAGGGGTATTTCTATATCCAGGGTCTCGGTCAGGAGACCCTGGATCCGGGACCAGAATCTTTGGATCTCCGGGCATGTCCACCAAATATGGGGCATGTCCCCCCTTTGACCACAACCTCTCCAGCATTCGTCTGAAGTGCCTGGGTAGATTTGGCTCAGTCTACTCGGGGTCAGGTACCAGTGGAATAATATTTTATAGATGTTTTCTTTTGTGACGGAACAAATTGATGTTTTGGTGGCTGCCTCCCAGATATCCTCCCAGTCCTCAAGGTCCAAGTTGGTATTTAGATCTTCGTTCCATTTCTGCATATACAGGTGATTGGGGGGGGGGCTGGGATGCCTCGAGCGTTTTATATATCTCCGATATGAGGCCCTTTTGGTATTCGCCTTTGAGGCAGAGGGTCTCGAATCTGGAGCGCGGCGGGAACCTTAGGGTAGGGGACTGGGTTCTAAGGAAGTGTCGAAACTGTAGGTATTGGAATATGGGTAAATCGGGGGACGAAAATTTAGCTCTTAGTTCCGGGAGGGGCATGGCCTCGTCTTTTTCCAGCAAATCCGCAACCACTCTGATGTTTAAGCCTTGAAATTGGCTGAATTGGGTTCGGGCGCACCCAGTTGGGAAGTCCGGGTTCCCGAATAAGGGGGTCAATTGAGAGGGGGTTGAAGCTAGGCCGTATTTCCCTTTGGTTTTTAACCATGTCGACCACGTGCATCTCATAGCCCCGAGGCTAAGTCTCAATGATTTCTTGTTTTTGTGGGATGGGGACCACAATAGAGTTGGGAGGGTGTTCGGGGACGCGTGGTGTGTCTCTATCTCCAGCCAGCAATTGGAGGTGGGGGGCTGTTCCATACTACCGCCTGCCTCAATTGGGCTGATTGGTAGTATCGGAGTATGTCCGGTGCCCCCAGGCCCCCTCTCGTCCTCGAGGCCAAGAGTACTGACCGTGGGACCCTGGCTCTCCGTTGTTGCCAAATAAACCTTAGGATATGGGCCTGGATATTCCTCAGTTCTGCTAGTGGTACAGGGACGGGGAGGGTCTGAAAGAAGTAGAGTAAACGGGGTAGGATATTCATTTTGGTGGATACTATTCTTCCGAACCAGGAGATCTGGTGGGTTAGCCAGGTCTCTAGATCTTTTAAGATTTGGCGGAAGAGGGGGGGGTAGTTAATTTGGTATAATGAGTTATATGAGCTCGCTATTTTAATTCCAAGGTACTTGATATGGGAACTATTCCATTTGTATTTAAATTTCTTTTGTAGGGCTGACCAAACGGGGTTCGGTAGGGAGATGCTGAGCGCCTCCGACTTGTCAGTATTGACTTTATAGTCTGACAGTTGGCCAAATTCGTTGAGGAGTTTTTCTAGGTTAGGGAGGGAGGTGAGGGGGTCTAACATGGTGAGGATTATGTCATCGGCGAACAGGGATATTTTGTATTCCCTGTCTCCGATTGGGATACCTTTAATAGTGGGTTCAGTTCTAATTCGGGCGGCCAGGGGCTCTATGGATAGGGCGAAAAGTAAAGGGGAGAGGGGGCAGCCTTGTCTAGTGCCGTTTTGTATTTTTATTGGGTTGGAGCGGCCTCCCGGGAGTTTTAGTAGGGCTGTTGGGTTAGTATAGAGGGCCCGGACGCCAGCAAGAAATGGTCCGGAGAAGCCGAATTGGCTCATCGTTTGGTCGAGGTAGGACCATCTGATGCGGTCAAAGGCCTTCTCCGCGTCGAGGCTTAGTATCAGGGCCTGGGATTGTTTGAGGTGCACGTGGTCTATTATATCAATAATTTTGCGGGTGTTGTCAGAGGCCTGTCTTCCTGACACAAATCCCACCTGGTCTATATGAATTAGTCTTGGGAGAATAGGATTCAGCCTGTTTGCGAGAATTTTGCTGAAAAGCTTGAGGTCGGAGTTTAGCAGGGATATTGGGCGGTAGCTGCCGCATTGAAGTGGGTCTCTGCCCTCTTTATGTATAATAGCCAGATTGGCTGCTGACATAGTGTCTGGGATCTGTTGATCCTGCATGAAGGAGTTGTACATTTCTAGGAGATGAGGGGACAGGGGGCCTACAAATTTTTTATAATAACCGTTGGTAAATCCATCCGGTCCAGGTGTTTTAGCTATTTTAAGTGAGGATATTGCTTTTTTTAGTTCCTCTTGAGTTATTTTCTTATTTAAGAACTCGAGTTCTTCTTGTGTGAGGGATGGGAGGTTGCATTTGGTTAGGTAGTCGGAGGTATTTTTGGCGTTATCCTTTGGGTGGCCAGTGGGGGGAAGGTTGTAGAGATCCGTGTAGAACTCTGCAAACTCACTTGCGATATCTTTCTCATTATAAGAGATTAGACCGCTTTTAGTCCTGATCTTTGTGATCTGGGTCTTTGCCTTCATGCCTCTTAATTTGGAGGCCAGAAGTTTGTCCGCTTTGTTGCCCCTATCGTAAAACCGCTGTTTGGTCCATTTCAGGGCTCTCTCTACCTCGTCAAGTTGAAGCAATTTTAGGTCGGATCTCGCTTTCTCGAGTGCTCTGAGCACCTTTTTCGATAGGGATAGCTTGTGTGAGCGCTCTAACGCAGTAAGGCAGAGAGAGGGTGAGTGCGATAGGGGCATGGTCGGACCACGTTATTGGGCCTATTTCGGAGTGGGAGGATGCCTGGAGAACATTATTGGTGCCTAGAAAATAGTCGATCCTCGAGTAAGACTGATGGGGGGTTGAGTAGAAGGAGTAGTCCCGCTGACCCGCGTGCTGGGCCCGCCAAATGTCTGTCAGAGAGTACTCTCTGAGGATATCTTGGAATTTTTGGGCTTTTGTCTGTAGTTGGATGGAGTATGGGGCAGTAGTTTGGCCTGATCTGTCATGGTCTGGACTAAGTACCATATTTACGTCTCCGACAAGGAGAAGGGAGGAGAGCGTCGATTGGTCGAGAGTGCTAAGGAGGTTCTGTAGGAATTGAGTTTGGTTGGCGTTTGGGGCATAAATATTAAGGATAGCTATGGGGGAGCCTGAGAGCGTGCCTTGGAGTAATATATATCGTCCCTCGGGATCTTTGGTTATCAGCGTCGGGGCAAATAGTATATTGTTTTTAATCAGGATGGCCACCCCTCTTTTCTTGCTGGGGGAGGAAGCAAAAAACGCTTGGGGGTACGTGTGGTTAAATGTGTTTGGTGGGTCTGTGTTGTTATAATGGGTTTCTTGAATGCAAATTATATCACCTTTAGTTTTTTTAAATTCTTGGAGGGCTAATTTGCGTTTGCGGACCGAGTTAAGGCCTTTGACATTCAAGGAAATAATTTTGATCGACGCCATTAGATTCGGGGGGGGGTGGGGGGGTGGTCTTTTCGGGGGATAGGGCCCCCTGTCTCCTTAGTTATCCCATGGTCGGGTTGATTTTGAGCGTCGGGGTGCATGTGCGGGGGGGAAGTTTTCTTGGTTTTTCCCGAAGGCGGTGAAGGGTGGCTGGGGGAGGGCCGACGAAGGGGAGGATGGGGGTGGGGGGGGTGGGAGAGAGGGGGAGGGAGACACAAGAGGACAAGAAAGAGAGTGGGCTGTCCTGGAGCCCGAAAAGGTTTCCTCTTGACATATCTAGTGTCAGGGCTGGGGTGCAAAAGACCCCTAGGAGAACTTTCGGGCGTCACTCACAGGACCGTAGCCAGTTAAGAAGGTCCGGCACCCCATCATATTGCTAGTAGGGGTGGGGGGGAAGGGTCCTAAGTAAGACGGTAGACACTCTGGTTTTACGGAGGCCTTACTCTCCTCGGTTAGTACTATAACTGGATCTTTTACACTCCTTTGCGAACCTTGTGTTCTTTTTTGTGTTACGAGAGGGGGGGGGGGAAGGGGGGGATCTGGTGTTTATAATTTGCACTGGTCGGCTGCAGGGCACGTTACTCCTTTAGTGGGGGTATGTTCTCACGCAGGTTGATTCCCACCTTAACCTTGTGATTGTACATTAATATGCAGTAAGCAAACGGTGGTTATAACATTGCAATATTTCGTGTATTTGATTTTGGAAACAGGGGGGTGGGGGGGGAACGCTGTGGTTGTCAGGCATGTGGGGCTTGTCTGGAGGCGCCGGGTGGGGGTAGGGTCGTACACTTTTGCCCGTGTTGTCCCGTGTTTCTATTCTGTTTCTCTCTTTATTTGTGTGTTTTCTTATCTGCTCTGTCGTTCTGTCCTTCTGTCGTCTTTTCGTGCTTTCCTGTTGTTGGAACCTGTTTTTCTACCCTTCTCTATCTTGGTCCACGTTCTTTCTCCTCTTTCTCTCTTGCACTCGTGTCTGTTTTTTTTTGAGTTGTTTTCTTTGTCTTTATTCTTTGATTTTCTGTGCTGTTTTCTTTTTTTTTTTTGTTTTTTGTGTCTTGTGTTTTGTATTTCCCTCTCATGCTTTGTATTCCTTTGTCGTGTGCTTTTTTGTTTTCTGGCGCTCCTTGTTTCGTGAGGGATGATGTGGTGTGGACATGTGTATGGGGGGGGTCGGGGGTTGGGGGTGGGAGACATATAGGATACACATAGTTGGCAGCTGGTTTTTAAACATTACTCTCGGGGGGAGTTCCATTCCCAGGCCGAGGTCACTCTATACATTGCTGTTTGGAGATATGCATTTACATGATATTAGCAATACGGTTGGTTGACATAAGACATTTCTCTCTCTAGGGGGGGGGGGGGGGGGTGAAGGGAGGGAGGGGGGCAGGTGGGGGGGAGGGGGGGGAGGGAGCATACATTATTCGTGACCTTGACATTTAATTTAAACATTGCTCTCGGGGGGAATCTCATTCCTAGGCCTAGAATCCCTTGCATTATGTCTTTTTCATCTAGTCAATCAGTAGTTGATCATACATTGGCATATATCTATACAGACTGGATAAACATAGTACAGATGGTTAAGCATAGTACAGGTCTTCTCTTGGGGGGAGGGGGGTAGGTGGGGGGGGGGAGGCTGAGAAGCTGTCTGTGGCTGTGCCCTGTGGCGGGTGGGGGGTGGGTGTGGGGGAGGTGGCGGGGGGGGGGGGCGTGGAGGGAACTTGGGGTGTAATATCTAAACAATCACTTGTCTTATGCGGAGGTTGTATGATTAGTGAGGGGGGGTTGGGAGGGGGGGGGGGTAGAGTCGTTCCTTCTGATACCTTTTTCTTTTGTGTTTTTTCCTGGTTTTTCTAGGGGGGGGAGGGGGGGGGCATATGTGGTATAACCTTCTCTAGCATTGGGGGATAATCCCTCTGAGTGGGGTTAGTTTCGTGCCGTGGATGGTGTTGTTGGAGGTGTTGTAATGGGTATGGAATCTTGAGGCTTAATATAGATGTGTCAATTGCATGGTGATGTGAGCTGTTGTGTTCTGTGGCTACTCTCACCCGGTGTTGTTCAGGGGGGGGGCAGGGGGGGGTGGGATGTTGGAAGGTGGTGGTTGGTTGTGGTGTCTATGGGGTGGGGGGAGTGCTGTCAGGGGGGGGGGGGGGTTGGGGAGTGTGATAGTCTAACGGGGGGGGGAATACTGGGATTACGGGGGGTGGGGGGGTGAAACGTGTGCGGTAATAGGCTTTAAGGGGGTGCAACAATAAAGGGGGACACAATTGGGTTCAGGGGGTGATCCATACAGTTGCGGGTTGCTAGTTGGGGAGCTTATGAATTCTGGGAAATTCCTGCGGGGGGGGGGGAGAGTTTCAGTAGGGTTGTTTCAATTGGGTGCTAGATCTTGTACTACAATATATCCTCGGTGTTTGGTGGCGGTAAGAGGGAGAGGTGGGGGGGGGGGGGTAACTCGGGGGGGGCGGTCCCCGCGGAAAAGCCAGAGAGGTAGGATATCTTTATATAAAAATAAGACGCTTTGGGTAGATATCGTGCTGGACCAATCATAATGGGAGTAGAGAGAGGGGGGTGGGGAAGTTTCTTTTTTTATTCAATAATACAACCCTGCCCCCTGTGAAGAGGGGGGGGGGAAGGGTGGCTCGCTGGGAAACGAATCCTGGGTGCAGTGGTCCATGAGTCGGGAGTCTCTGGCCTCTGTTGTCCTTGGCGTGCGGCACTATTGAAAATCAGGATCTCAGGGCACTTCATTTCTCGTCGGAGGCACCGACGCGTGTGATGGTTGTAGGGTGTGGGCGAGCAGACTGCTGACTACCCGCGTCTCCGTTGCCCGGATCTCTCTTTTGGTGTCAACGGCTCCGAATCTACGAAAGTGTCACTATAGGAAACCGCGCCACCGGTTGGGAGTGAGCAAGCGCAGAATGCCTTTTCCTTCCTCCCTTTGCTGTCCCGCCTAATTACTCTACCAAAAGATATACACCCACTCAACAGCTGTTTGTGGCCCTCGTTTGCCCCTCGTGGTCTCGGGATTTGTATTCAAGACCAGCAGGAAGGGTAAGAGTGTGGACATATTTTACGTGTGGGGTGGACGGGGAGTGGGAGGCTATGGGGGGATATGGGGGTTTAGGGAGTGGGCTTTAGGGGTTAGATAGTGGCTGGGGGTGGGGTGGTTTTTTTCTTGTGTTGTCTCTTCTTTCCCTCTCTTTTCTTTGTTTTTTTTTCTTTTTTTTCTCTTCTACTTCTTTTCTCTTTTGTTCGTGGGTGGCTGTCCTTTTGGGTTGGTCTATCCTATCTTTTTTTTCTTTCCTGTTTGTGGGTGTGTGTGGTTCGGCCGGGGGGAGCGAAGATGGAGTATATTTCGTGGGGTGGGAGTTGGGGGGCCTCGGGGCCAGAGGGGTGCTTTGTGCACTGAGGGTTCTTGCGTTGGGTGTTTGCTGTTATCTTCAGGGCCTCTGGGTCCGCGTGGGATGACTGTGGGGGCCTCTTGTGTTTTTCTTGGGCCTCGTAGTTGTCTGGATCATCCGGATTCACCGTTGCCGCTGGCTCGCCAGTCTCTACGATGTTCGGGGGGCTTCTTGTGGGGGCGTCTCTGACGTCTCCTCGGTGTTGGGGCGGCTGCTCTTCTGTGGTGGGAGACGGATCCCTAGCGCTTTCAGGAAGTTTTTAGCGCCTTCAGGGGTTGTCACTGTGTGGTGGCGGCCATTACGGAGCACCACTAATTTGAAGGGGAACCCCCAGCGATACTTTACCCCCTGGTCTCTGAGGTAGGAGGTAAGTGGGCGCAGCGCGTTTCTTTTATTCATTGTTATCTGGGAAAGGTCGTTGTAGAGTTGGGTTTGTGCCCCGTCCATGGACACAGTCCTCATTTCTCTGGCCGCCGCCATGATGCGGTCTTTAGCAGAGTATGCGTGCATTCTCAGCACCACATCTCTGTGTCGGTTTGGGTCCGATGATTTCGGGGCCAGGGCTCTGTGGGCACGGTCCGTGTGCAGGTCATGATCTGATAGATCAGGGACGAGCTGCAGAAAGAGTCTGCGGAGGAATGGTTGGAGTTCTTCGTGAGAGATAGTTTCTGGGATGTTTTTGAGGCGGATGTTTTGCCTTCGCTCCCTGTTCTCCATGTCCTCTAACTTGTCCTGTATATGCCGAATCGCCTCTCCACATCTCAGTACTTCTTCGCGTGTCTCGGCCTGTTCGTTTGAGGCTACCTCCATCTTAACCTCCAGGTCTTCCGTCCGCTCCGTCAGTGCTTCTACTTCTGCTCGGATGGTTTAGAGGGCCTTTTCCGTGTCCTCCTGAACTCCCCTCCTCATTTTAATAATTAGGGCATCAAAAAAGTCTTTATTTAGGACGGGGGGATCTGAGTCAGTCGGGCTCTGTCGGCCGCTGCGCACCTCGTGCTCCGGTTCTTCTCCGGCGCCATCTTGCTCCTCGGAGCTGATCTCAGCTAGGCGTTGCGCTGGAGAGAAGAACTTGGTGACGGGGCATTGACTCTTCCTCTGCGGCTTCCCTGCCATCTCTCCAGTGTGAGTTCTCGGTGTGGGATCGATTTTCGGGGGGTTTGGGGTGGGGAATAAGCTTGTTCTAGTGTTTATATTGGTGAGGGCGCCGGGAGCTCTTCCACTAGCAGACCATCGGCTGTGACGTCACCGGAAGTCCCCCCTTCATTTTATTTTTTAAATAACAAACCCAAAAATGATAAAAAGTTAAATAAAAATGAGAATACTAGAGACTTAATAATAGCAACACTGCAAGACAGCAGAAACAGTTGTGTTTAAAACATGGCAGCAGTAGCAAATAGAAAGAGTATGTTGCTAGTCAATAAGAATAGCAAAGCATTGTCTAACATCCTAAACCATGATTCATTTCGCAAAAATGTGTGATGGTGCATCATCCCCAATGGCAAACTAAAAAAACAGAGTTAGTAGCTAGTACATAATATCTCTCTCATGATTGTCAACAAATTCCATTTCCTCACTAGTAACAGTGCCCCAACAAAGGGACAAGTCATAAGAGTAAGACAAGAGAAGGCGAGAGCAATTAAATTGGGACTGAGCTAATTGCTCTCAGGAAGAGGATGAAGAGGATGTTGGATCGCCAACACCTACTGTAAATGAGGAGTTGTAGCTAAATAAGCAAAATGAGTGTAACCACACTCTAAGGCTGGCACCGTCCCCCGTTCCATAACACAGAAATGGGTGGCTCAGTCTCACATGCTGAATGACAACCCGTGACAGCAAGTACTCATTTAAATTCACCCTGTCCAACTCTGCTGCCTACTCAGTCTTGTACTCACTCACTGCCTTTGTTGTCTCTGGGCTGGTTGTGAGCTTGAAGTAGGAGAAATAGGCTCCACAGGCAGGGTAATCAGTCCAGCAGACCTGGGGTACTTTCCAAAGGACTGCTCCTAGGAGCTGAATTTCTTTGAAGGGGCTACCTGTGGAGCATGCCTAGGCCAGGTGTGCCACCTTAAGGTGACCTCCTTCAAGGGGTGGTGGTGATGGTTCTCCCACAATGGCCAAAGTGGGATCCTTGCATCTGGTGGAAAATATGGACCTAGAGGATTTCTGACATTGTCTCTTCCACACGTCACAGTTATTGCACTGCAGATGGCGTTGCAGTGCAGTTGTCCCCAGGCAGCACCCTCTCCTACTTATTCACAGTGCTGTATCACATGGGACACAGTAAACTTACTCACCCTGCCATGGTAGTTCAAAGACTTCCCAAAGAAAGGTGGCTGTTTATCAGGGTGACCACACCTACATAATTGCTGCAGGCACTGGGAGTAGGGTGAAATATGAGCCTGGGGCAAACAACTGTGACATCTATGAGAGGGACAGCCATGCTCTCCCACCTCACCTTCCCCAGGACAATCCTAACTAAGTTCACTAGAAGAGCCAGCCAATGTCTGCCTCACTTTCTCCATCAACAACTGGGGCTTCTGAACCAGTAAGGCTTCCAGCAGTTGTGTCACTACCAGATATACTCACAACTGCTGTCCTACCAAATTCTCCATCCTGCATGTCCTCCTGAACCTCCAGCACATCACCACAAGCTGCTAATGGCTCCTCAGAAGGAACTAGATCAAAAAGAGCAGCAGCAGAGGTGCTGCCGGTCGGTTCAGTCAGGGGGTGCAGATGATACTAAAGAGAGGGACACTGATTCAAAAACTGTTATGTGATTCCACAACTGGGCCTTGTTCCAGCATCCCTTTCTCCACACTGAGCTGCATCCTCAAATGTGCTTGGGCAGAGTGAGCATCAACACTCAGACACTAAAGAGACAGAATCCATTGAGGATGATGACATAGATGAGACTATTTGAACAAAATATCAGTCTCTGATATAGAGTAAACCAGCAAACTATTTTTATTGTGATTAAGGCGTCCGCCTGACAAGATCACATTGATGAATCCAATGGACATTAGAATAAATCAGGGGTAGCCAACTCCAGTCCTCAAGAGCTACCAACAGGTCAGGTTTTGAGGCTATCCCTGCTTCAGCACAGGCGGTTCAATCAGTGGTTCAGTCTTCTCAGCCTGTTGAGTTGGCTACCCCTGGCATAAATGCAGTCCACAAAGCACTGATGATACTCATATAATGTAAAGAAGTGAATGAAGATTTTGCCACCTTCTCACATCTGAGCTATCTTTTCCCTTCATGTATAGAGCAAATTCATCATTGAATGATCCCCTTAATTTAACTGAAAGCGCAAATAGTTATATGGCAAGAAGTGTGTGTGCATAAAGACAACAGAGAGAAGCTGAAGTTCTGATTCATTTTTGTTCATGTTCTGTACTGTACAACAGTTCTCTCCTCTGAGGTCTACGCATAGAGTACACCTAATAATAATTAAAATGATGGCACAAAGTTATCATTCATTAACATTGGTCATTTACCGTAAGGTCTAAATTATATATTTAATCACTTCTCAAAAGCAATTATGGAATTGTTAATCAATAAATGTTTTGGCATTGTGATAGTGGTTGGCGTGTCTTTAAAAAGTCGTCACACTGTGCCTAAGTTTAACACCATGGAAAAGCTACTTTGGCCATATTTTAGAAAGATTTATAAACTTTTTACTATAAAAAGAAAAGTGCACGCTGTGTCTTTCAATACAAAAAGTAGTGGTACTGTACAGTAGAGTTGCAAATTCAAAAACATTGGTACTCTGCACCCCTACTACTACCATCCCCCTTCAACCACTAGTGACAGTTACATTCGGACTATTGTGCTTCCAGACAAGTTGCAATATTTTGATGCAAAGGACATATGTCCAAGACGTATTTTCCCCCGTTTTTTTTTTATACAGAAGTGAAGCAGGGGCTTTCTGGGGCTAAACCCCATTCATTTCAGCTCTGGGGGCCCCCTGCTTCTAGAGATACTGAACTCCACTCCAGGGTTCACATTATGGCCGCTTTTCAACGCTCCCGCGGCCTGTGGGGCAATAGGAAGCCGCGATGCCACCCAGTGCGGCTTCCTTTCGGCCTATGTGACCGGGGCTTTAAACTGCAGGAGACACCGGCACCCCCTTCGGAGGTAAGACTCTCGGGAAGTAAGGGGTTCCCGGAGGTGAGAGGAACAGGGTTCCGCTCCGGATACCTCCTGCTTCAAACCTGTATTAAAAAAATGAAAAAGAAAAAAGAAACAGCTTGGATTGCTCCTTTAACAACTAATGAGTGAAAATGAATTTGTGGAAACATGTTGATAACATGATGTTTCTGCTATATTCCTGGCACAGCAGCAGGAAAGCAGGAAAGGTGTTTTTTGTTCATTAAGTATGTTTTGATTAATTATCACAAATCTCTCACTCACTTTGTAGATGTGGATCATCAAGCTGTAAAGAAAAGAGAGTAAACAAAAAAAACAGAATTTTCCATTAGAGGAAAGATAATTGCTTATGGATTGAGTATTGCACAAGGTTTGACAGAAGTATTTGGTAGTATAATTATAAACATTTTTTTCTTAACTGTAACTCCAGATACAGTAAATTAATCATTGTAATTTATTCTCATCCACACATATAAAAACTCACTTCTGCATCGATCATTGACTTAAATGTAATAAATGTAATTCACTGAAATGGCAAATTATGTTTCTCATCAATTTGGGATATGCTTCAAAAGCAATAACTATGCAGAAAAGTGTGGTTTTCCTTGATTTGTGTCTTTATATTTTTGAGGGATTTAAGTGTAGCGGAATCCCCCATACCCTGCCTCAGGTGTGGAGAAATGCTCCGCTGTTCAGCTCCGCGCGATTGGGAAGATTGTGACGGGGGCCATTAGGGAAATGATGTGCATGCGCATTAACGGCAGGAGCGGCGGCCATCTTGGGGGTGGCGCTGCGATACAATCAATGGGACCTGAAGTTGCGGTGGCTATCTTGGTTATGGGCAGTCGGAAGGAAGCAGGAGGATATACAGGATTTCCTCAGCGGGACTGGAGGTAACCTTGCAGTCCTGACGGAGGGAACCACGGAAGAGATAGTGTCCAGGGAGCTAGTAAGCCCCTGGACTAGGCCAGACTTCCCCGCAGGCCCCAGTTATCTTTCCCTGCGCAGTAGAGGAGTTTTGTAGGGTCTGCCCTAGTTTAGTGATTCCCATTAGTGTTAGGCTGCAGTGGAACAGGACACCAGACTTTGTGTGAGACACTCCGGCTGGAGCTCGCACCACATGAAGGCCTGGCCCCTTAGGCGAGAGGAGATTGCTGTCGGAGGCCCCGCTGCATGGGACCTGCTTCAGCCTAATTCCAAAAGCTGCCCCTGGTGTACTGGAGTACCCAGGCAGGTATCACACGTGTACCAATGGTTCACAAATGGGGGGAGGGAGGTAGCGCCGAGAGACAGCGAATGGGGGGGAGAGAG
Organism: Ascaphus truei; assembly: GCA_036426205.1. Taxonomy (NCBI): domain Eukaryota; kingdom Metazoa; phylum Chordata; class Amphibia; order Anura; family Ascaphidae; genus Ascaphus; species Ascaphus truei. The sequence continues at coordinate 6,375,461 of CM071576.1, forward strand.
AGACAGAGAATTGGGGAGGAGAGAGAGAGACAGAGAATAGGGCGGAGAGTGAGACACGGAGAATGGGGGGGAGAGAGACACAGTGAATGGGGGGAGAGAGACAGAGAATGGGGGGGAGAGAGACAGAGAATGGGGGGGAGAGAGAGACAGAGAATGGGGGAAGAGAGAGACGGAATTGGGGAGAAGAGAGAGAGACAGAGAATGGGGGGGAGAGAAACACAGAGAATGGGGGGGAGAGAGCGAGACAGAGAATGGGGGAGAGACACAGAGAATTGGGGGAGGGACACAGAGAATTGGGGGAGGGACAGAATGGGAAGGGTGGAATGAGAATGTAGGAGTGGGGGGAGAAGAAGAAAGGGGGGATATCGGGGGGAGGGAGAGAGAATGGAGGTATGGGGAGAGGGAGAGAGAATGGGTGTGTATGAGAAAGGGCGACAGAGCGGGGCAGAGAGACATAAAGGAGAAGGGGTGCAGTTAGTGATGTCATTTGTTTAATAAATATATTTTTTAATGTGTCCCAGTTTTTACTTTTGTAAATCTGGTCACCCTATAGATGAGCAGCTGGAGCTCAATTTCTCCTCTGGGCTTTAGATGGCGCTGTGTGACTCACGCAGCTCCTCCTCTGCCTGGCTGCAGTGTGCTGTGTTAATGATAAGTTAAGGGAGTGGGTGTAAGTAAGTGAGTGTGTGTGTGTATGCGTGTGCATACAGTATATGATGCATATGTAGGCCCTTTTCCCTATGCCTAAGGCTGCGGTCCCATTGCGTTCTACAGCGCGCCTCAATGGGGCTGGGCCCACTAGGTACCTTGGCGCGGAATGTGCAGCCGCGCTCTACGATGAGTTTTTCCAAATACAAAAAAATTGTAACTTGCGATGGTGGCGTAGCGACGCCCCCTCCTCCCCCAGCGCTTCAGTCAATAAGGGCGAACCAGCCGTGTGAGGTCATGACCACGCCCCTGAAAACCCCAGCCACGCCTCCCGTCGCATTCTCTGCCTCTCTCCACAGACCGCAGATCGTAGTGAGGTGCTGTGCACGCGTTGCCCCCCCCCCTGCCGTGCGTGTGTGCTGCAGTGCAGACTGGGACTGCAGCCTAAGGGAACTACGCGGACACCTATGCGCGCTGCTGTACCTGTCTTCTCACAGGAGGCTCAAGCCTCCACCTCTGGGAGCCTGCGGTGAGCTCTTTCTCCTTGCGTGCAGCGCCTCCACCTATGCAGGATCCCAGCATTGGTGGGATAAACCCTCACAGGAACCTATACACAGTAATAAGTAATCCACCACACAATGTATATAACGAAGGTTTACTGTACACACACACTAACACAGATAACATACAATAACCGGTACCCACAGTATAAACCCAGTGACCCAACACGTGGTGGTTCCCCCAAAGTACTGATGGGGCTGCGGCACCAATAACCCCTGGTGTTGTGTCCCAGCGATCCCACCCAAATGTGAGGTAGCGCTACCCTCTGTAGATGTAGGTGCACGTTGGGTTCATGCCTGGGTACTCCAGTACCCAGGTGCTGCTTGGCACGGTGTGTTGGAACGTGTCCCATGTAGCGGGGCCTCCAACACCAATCCCCTCTCCCCGAAGGGTCCTGATTGTCCTCGCAGTGTGAACTCCAGCCGGAGGGTCTCACACAATGTCTCTGGATCCTGTGACCTGGTCCCAGGCCACAGGGCTCCACAAGGCTGTCCGGTCACCAGTGCAGTACTAATAACAATGGAGAGAGTCCCTATCTAGGGCCTAACTGGGGCCAAGGGGCAAAAACTAGGCCTAGCTCAGGAAGTACTGCTCCCTGGACAAACCTTCTCCCTTGGCTCCTCCGTCAGGACGGACTCGCGTGCTCCCCGCACACAGAGGATATCATGTTCCCCAACTGCTCGCATCCCATTGGCTTGGACAGTTCCATGGTGCAGTCCCTCCCTCGAGGGATTCTGGGACTTGTAGTTCCGCGGCTGAATATGTGGAGCCATCCTCAGGTGGCCGCCGCACTCTTTACTGCGCATAGGTGCCTCGCCACTCTGCGCATGCGTGAGTCACAAAATGGCTGCCCCCACCTCCCAATTGTGCAGAGCTCTGGGTGATAGCCAGGAAGATCTCCGCACTGGAGGCAGGGTAGGGGACTCAGCTACCCATGTACACACACACATTGCAGGCCCAATTTTTTTTAAATCTCAATGCCATGGGACGGGCAATTTCTCCCTGCCCCCCTGGCCCATAGCCCCTGATTCAGAGGTAGAGGGAGATTTAGGGGAGAGGCTATTTAGGGGGCTGGGATTGAGAGGGGAGGGGGATTAAGGGGTGAGAGGGTTGGGGTAGATTGAGGGGGAAGAGGGGACAGAGACAGAGGATGGGGGAGAGAGGTGATGGGGCGGAGAGAGGTGATGGGGTGAGAGGATGGGGAGAGGGATGGGGGGATAGGAGAGGGGAGAGGGGACAGAGACACAGGATGGGGGGAGAGAGGTGATGGGAAGAGGAGATGTGATAGGGTGAGAGGATGGAAGGAGAAAGGATGGGGAGATAGGAGAGAGGATGGGAAGAGAGGGGGAGAGAGGATGTGGAGAGGGGAGAGAGAGAAAAATCAATAATAATACAGCATAATTGGGGACGCTATTAGACAGATACCATTGTAATATTTATTTTTAAGTGATGCAATTTGCTTTATAAATAATTTTTTATTGTGTCCCGGTTTTTACTTTTGGAAATCTGGTCGCCTTCCCCCTTACCCACTCTGCCTCTTACGCCAGTGGTTCGGATTCTGTCTGGGCCCTACCTGGCGATAGAGCCTGGCCAACCCAGGCGGCCGATACCGGAAGTTAGGCACAAAAGTCTAGGTTCGGACCACTTGGGCAGGTCCCCCTCCACCGCCAGGGCCCGAACAGATGTTTCTGTGCTCCCTCTCCTCTCCCTCCAGTCGGCTGACCTGACTGAAAGAAATGTAGAAGTTATTTTTATATCAGTGAACAGGATATTAAACTTTGGCCTCATACAAGTTATATATTATTGGTTATGTTTTCAATTGTTTTTCATTACTTATACAATTGAAAAGATCTGAACATATAGACATTTTTCGGAATTTCCAGTTCACTGAGTAATATTGACTGGGGTATCAGAGATTTATAATGTCATTAAAACGAACAAGGAAGAGATTAACAGATTACTTCTCTTTAGCAACCTTACTCTTTTCTAAAGAGAATTCAATGTTTTCTTCTTCTGTTATAATTTCATTACCATCAGAAGTACTATTATTGTGTCCCATCCCAAGGACAGAGTAGGTTTTTCCCCGGTGGAGATAATGCCTTATAGGAACAGAACAGTAAGATTTTTTTTAATGGTTAATGAATTTGAAGTAATATCAGACCCCTATTGGGTGCCAAAAAGTTTTCCACATTGGCTTCTTTGTGTAATAACATGCTGTTTATAAATTCCCTCTATCATAATCCAGTTATGGGCTGATACCGTAAAATCTCCAGCACAAGATTAACGTGGGAATGCAACATGCTGCAACCAAAAAAAACTCCCATTCAAGTCAATAGTGATATTCGGCTACTACTGGTCAAACCTCAAAGGAATAAATGAAAGAGAGGCCCCATTCTATCTCCCCCCCCCCCCCCCCTTCCCGAAAAATCAATATACAGATGTAGCAGATGTTATTGCACCCGGTAACGCGATGTGATGCACGAATTCTACCCCAATCTTTATCGCATTGAAAGCAATGGTCTCTTTAACGCACGGACAATGTTCACGTTATTTCTTGCATTGGCCAGCATTAACAGGGTTAATAATACCCGCTACTTCAGTACAGGCGATAGATAACTACATTAAGCCCGTGTAGTGAGCTTTTAGAAAACACAATATGAAAGTTGAGAGAAAGTTTGCTAGTGCAATATGAAGGATTTTCTTCTATCACCGGCATTGAAATTTGAGGGAAATTAAAGTAATAATAAACCTCAGTAAAACATTTTGTAGTGCTTTGTCAGTTTTGGCTGTTTGGGTAAGGGGATAACGTTAGGGGTTTTAGCGGTTAAGGTAGGGGGATAACTTTAGGGGTTTTAGCGGTTAAGGTAGGGGGATAATTTAAGGGGTTTTAGAGGTTAAGGTAAGGGGATAACTTTAGGGGTTTTAGCGGTTAAGGTAGGGGGATAACTTTAGGGGTTTAGCGGTTAAGGTAGGGGGATAACTTTAGGGGTTTTAGCGGTTAAGGTAGGGGGATAACTTTAGGGGTTTTAGCGGTTAAGGTAGGGGGATAACTTT
>CM071576.1:6387070-6473896 GCA_036426205.1 Ascaphus truei
CTGGGCACGGAGTTATGATGACAAATATACATGGTTACAAATAGTACATAATGAGCAGGGTATACATTATATAAAGGACATTGCATGCCAGTATAGATATATTAATTTAGAGGCGTATGTACAGGTACAGACCAGATTAAAATGTGAGACTGCACCTGTAGTTTCCGTATTACTAGGCATCAAGATTATTGCTGCTTTTGTGCACCTTTCCTTTGCCAGATTAAATATTCAATGAAAGAATAGTCTGAACTGTTCTTTCTTTGTATTGATTCTTTTGTTCACTACTATTGTTTCCATAGCAAACATCCCTAGCAACAAGCAAAGCGGGATGGATATTATTGGCTGGCAGACGGTGGCATTGAACTTGATGTGAATTTTGTAAACACGAAACGTTGCCGCTGAAAATGGAAGTACAAGTAAATAGAGACGTCTAATGAAGATTTAGAAAACATATTTAAACCCTGGCTTGTTTTTCCTTTGCAGAATGCTGGATGACATTGGTTAAGGTCTGCGTAGAAATCACAGTCATCTAGAAACATGCAGGAAACTATTACACTGCAAATCTACAGTAAGTGAGGCAATTTGTGTGATAATCTGCAAATTGTAATGGGTTCCTCCCTTTATGGAATTAATGGGATCTCCCATATACATGCTTTAGAAATCAACCAAACTGTGAATATAACTGGTTTAGCGGAGCATTTAGGATGGAGAGTAACAATTACAGATATTTGGGGGATTAGCACTTTGTTTCTGATAGTACATGAGATTACCTACCAGCATTGTACAATAGGTGATCTTTTGTAAAAGCGGGTCGGCCAATTCCAGTCCTCAGGGCACCAATAAGTCGGTATTAAGATATCCCTGCTTCAGCACAGGTGGCTCTGTCGAAGCTGGTGACTGAAGCTAGGATATCCTGAGCACCTGAATTATGGTTGCCATTGGGACTGGAGTTAGCCCCCTCTGGTATAAAGTATGGATTAGATTTGTAGGAATTGTTACCACACACAGTGACCACCGTATCCCACACTACCATCACACCGTGACCACCGTATCCCACACTACCATCACACCGTGACCGCGGTATCCTACACACTACCACCTACTCACACCGTGATCACCGTATCCCACACTGCCAATACACCATGACCACCGTATCCCACCCTACACCACACCGTGACCTCCGTATCCCACACTACCATCACACTGTGACCACCGTATCCCACACTACCATCACACCGTGACCACCGTATCCCACACTACCATCACACTGTGACCACCGTATCCCACACTATCACCACAAAGTGACCACCGTATCCCACACTATCACCACACCATCACCACACCGTGACTTCCGTATCCCACACTACCATCACACCGTGACCACTGTATCCCACACTACCACAACACCGTGACCACCATATCCCACACTACCAGCACACCGGGACCACCGTATCCAACACTATCACCACACCGTGACCACCGTATCCCACACTGCCATCATAAACCGGGACCACCGTATCCCACACTTCACCACACCGTGACCACCGTATCCCACACTGCCATCACACCGTGACCACCGTATCCCACACTGCCATCATACCGGGACCACCGTATCCCACACTATCACCACACCGTGACCACCGTATCCCACACTACCAGCACACCATATGACCACTGTATCCCACACTACCACAACACCGTGACCACCGTATCCCACACTGCCATCACACTGTGACCACCGTATCCCACACTATCATCACACCGTGACCACCGTATCCCATACTACCATCACACCATGACCACTATATCCCACACTACCACCACACCATGACCACTGTATTCCACACTACCACCACACCATGACCTCCGTATCTCACTCTACCACCATACCATGACCACCACCATTCTACAAATTCATCCATGGGTTGTATCCAATGGCAGTTTTTGATGAAGCCGCGTGGATTGAAACCGGCCAAATACATTTGCTGATTTTACACCCCCTGAAATGGATTTTGGGGTCCAGCGAAAATCCGGGAAATGGATTTCAGCAGATTCACCCATCTCTACCTATGGCTTGCAAACAATTATAGCCCCCAAAGATCCAAAATGAAGCAGTAATATGGTTAAGGGGATACGTTGGAACAAACTAATGGTGGACACGTTCACTCGTGTTTTGGTTATAAAAGTTTATTTTATTTTATTTTTTGCCAAAACTGTTTTAGTTTTGGATTTTACGAAATGATGGGGAAAAAACAACAAAAAGCAGAACAATGTTCAACTAGCAAAGGATGACATTTTTGGAAAATTTAAATAAAATTATGAAACCTATTCAGCAGCTAAAAATCCAGAAATGTTAAAATAATTAAAAACAATATGGTGATAAACACCTAGAGATTTTCGCTTGGCTTGGCGTTCTAAAAAATCGTAAGTGTTTTCTGTGTATTTTTGGAATTTGCGGTTCTGATTTCACACAACCAGTTTTGCCCATCTATACGGAAACTGTTTAAAGGTGCTTACAGGTGTCTGATGGGTTTTTTAAGCGCGAATGTTATTTCAAGCTGAAACATTGGCCCTTATTCAATATATTGTGAAGCCGTTTGCCCATGCTAATCATTTAAATAGAGCTGCACTCTTATCTACCAATGGGAAGCCCTACATCTTATTGAATAAGGGGTCCTAATTGTAGTAGGACTTCATTCAGGTTGTCCCATTTGTATGTCATTGAGTATTGAGCACGACCTGTGATTCCCCTCTCATGCTTTTTTTTAACTTTAGCCCAATCTTTCTCAACAGCAGAAGTAGGTCTACTCTGTACATTCCAGGCTGTTTCGAATTGGACAAAACAAAATAAGTACAGGTATTGGCCAAAATGGACCTAGGGATTTGGAGATGTCAGACATGTATATACAGCTGTGTCATTTTTACAAAATATATTAGGACTGACTCAATGTACAAGCAGCATATGTTAGATCATTTTTTAGCAGGTAATATTAGAAAAAAACGTGGATATTAACTATTATTTATACATTAGCTTGTTTTCCCTTGGTAAAGAATGCTTCTCATGTGATGTAATTTCTTTCTTGTAATCACCTTAAAATTATAAACTCTCCAGTACGAAGCAGCTTGACATACTGCAATCCTGGCTAATTCCCATATACAAAGCTGTTTAGAGACCTCTTTATTAGTTTTTAATTTATTTTAGTCAATTGCTTATTTTTCCAAATTCCGATAGGAATCCTTTTAATTAGGGAAGCAAAATGTTCATTAAAATTGCTGCATAACTTCTTCCTTTATTGTAAATTTACATATATAATGCTAGGAATAAATATTATATTTATTGATGATATAATTAATTATTAAAAAAATGAATGAGTGACTGAGTGAGTAAAGGCACTGACTCTGAGAACAATGACACAGAGTGCGAAGCACGGGACACTGGCTCATATCCCGGTGTCAGCTACTTGTGACCTTTCGGCAAGTCACTTTACCTCCCTGTGCCTCAGGTACCAAAAAGAGATTGTAAACTGGGGCTATGTGGCTGCAAAGAATCTATGTACAGCACTGCGCACACTGTCAGCATTATACAAGCAAACAGAAACATTGTTTCAGCTTTAGTGGTGCAGAGCAGGGGTGGGCAACTCCAGTCCTCAAGGACCACCAACAGGTCAGGTTTTAAGGATATCTTTGCTTCAGCACAGGTGGCTCAGTCAGAATGATTGAGCCACCTGTGCTGAAGCAGGGATATCCTTAATACCTGACCTGTTGGTGGTCCTTGAGGACTGGAGTTGGCCGGCCCTGCTATAGAAGAAAGGTTGGTACAGAGAGATGTACAGCAAGACTTACTGTTTGTGTTGCCGCGAGCTGGCGGGTTGTGGCACGGGTGGAGTCCAATCCGAAAGCATGAACCCTCCACAGCACGATTGCGGCAGTTACTGTCCCCAGCGCAGCGGGCGGTGCCTTTTCTGCCGCGGCGGTGGGGACAGTAAGTCTTGCTACATCTGTAAGCGTAAAAGCATGTGCATACATTCACATGTCATATTGGTGGTTAATGTTGAGCAACAGTGTTCTTATAATATTGTAGTAGAACGAAAGATATACAGGGTGATGCTAGTGACGTCATCAAAAACTCAGGGGTTAAAATAAAATTCCTCAGCTGTCACATTTGATATGTTATGTAGAATGGAGGCTGTGTTATGTGGAATGGAGGCTGTTTTATGGGGAATGGAGGCTGTGTCATGGGGAATGGAGGCTGTGTCATGGGGAATGGAGGCTGTGGCATCGAGGAATGGAGGCTTGTTGTCATAGGGGAACATGGAGGCACCCAAGGGTAAGGGGGATAGAACTGGGGAGGGCGGGAATGAGGAAGGGAGGCCTGCTTTTGGGTCAGGGGGGCACTCGAATGGAGAGGAATGCGTGTGGTCATGGGGAATGGAGGCTGTGGCATGAGGAATGGAGGCTGTGTCATGGGGAATGGAGGCTGTGTCATGAGGAATGGAGGCTGTGTCGTGTGGAATGGAGGCTGTGTCGTGTGGAATGCAGGCTATATTGTGTGGAATGCAGGCTATATTGTGTGGAATGCAGGCTGTGTTGTGTGGAATAGAGGCTGTGTTGTGTGAAATAGAGGCTGTATTGTGTGGAATGGAGGCTGTATTGTGTGGAATGGAGGCTGTATTGTGTGGAATGGAGGCTGTATTGTGTGAAATAGAGGCGGTATTGTGTGGAAGGAGGCTGTATTTGTGTGGAAGGGAGGGGCTGTAGTTGTGTGAAAAATAGAGCGGTTTATTGGTTTGGGGGTTTGGTATTTGTGGAATGGAGGCTGTATTGTGTGAAATAGAGGCGGTATTGTGTGGAATGGAGGCTGTATTGTGTGGTAAGGAGGCGGTATTGTGTGGAATGGAGGCAGAATTGTGTGGAATGGAGGCTGTATTGTGTGGTAAGGAGGCGGTATTGTGTGGAATGGAGGCAGTATTGTGTGGAATGGAGGCTGTATTGTGTGGAATGGAGGCGGTATTGTGTGGAATGGAGGCGGTATTGTGTGAAATAGAGGCGGTATTGTGTGGAATGGAAGCTGTATTGTGTGGAATGGAGGCTGTATTGTGTGGAATGGAAGCTATATTGTGTGGAATGGAGGCGGTATTGTGTGGAATGGAGGCGGTATTGTGTGGAATGGAGGCTGTATTGTGTGGAATGGAGGCTGTATTGTGTGAAATAGAGGCTTATGTGTGAATGGAGGCTGTATTGGTGGTAAGAGGCGGTATTGTGTGGAATGGAGGCAGTAATTTGTGTGGAATGGAGCTGTAGTTGTGTGGAAGGAGGGCTGTATTGTGTGGAATGGAGGCTGTATTGTGTGGAATGGAGGCTGTATTGTGTGGAATGGAGGCGGTATTGTGTGGAATGCAGGCGGTATTGTGTGAAATAGAGGCGGTATTGTGTGGAATGGAAGCTGTATTGTGTGGAATGGAGACTTTGGTTCCTGCCAGTTTTAGTACTAATATTCCTTGCTCTACAGACACACATTCTATTTCATATCTTTTTTAATCTGAGATAATCTGTCAAAATACATTCATGAAAAGTAACGAGTGTCCTCACTTTATTCTACATTGTTGCATTCCTGAAGGCACCTAAAGTCTTACAGAATGAGGATATGCCTTGTCACTGGTACGGTGTCTGGAAGTACTTTACAGATAATAACATGTCACTAGGATCTTAAAGTGTTGGATAGAGAGGATTATCTAGACCAGGGGTTGGCAAATCCAGTCCTCAAGGGCCACCAACAGGTCAGATTTTCAGGATATCCCTGCTTCAGCAACTCTGGTTCAATAAGTGGCTCAGTCAAAGACTGCACCACCTGTGCTGAAGCAGGGATATCTTGAAACCCTGACCTGTTGGTAGGGTTGCCAGGCGGCTTCTACAAAAATACTGGACACAATGGTGAAAGGTGCAACGCGCTCTACAGACACACACCACACACACCTCTCACACATCCATGCTGTTTCTTCCTCTCTTAGACCCCCCTTTCCCTCCCCCCAGGCTCCTGACACCTCCTCCTGATTTGCTGCATTACCCAACAGCAGTCAATCAGAATGGAGGAAGCTGCCAACCCCCTAGCAACAGTCCTGCTCTCTCCCTTCTCGGAGAAATCCCGCCGCCCCCCAAGCCGGACAGTTCACTATGTCCAGAGAGGTAATACCGGTATACACATACACGCCCAGAGAGGTAATACCGGTATACACATACACACCCAGAGAGGTAATACTGGAATACACATACATGTCCAGAGAGGTAATACCGGTATACACAGACATGCCCAGAGAGGTAATACCGGTATACACATACACGCCCAGAGAGGTAATACCGGTATACACATACACGCCCAGAGAGGTAATACCGGTATACACATACACGCCCAGAGAGGTAATACCGGTATACACATACACACCCAGAGAGGTAATACCGGTATACACGTACACGCCCAGAGAGTTAATACCGGTATACACGCCCAGAGAGGTAATACCGGTATACATATACACGCCCAGAGAGGTAATACCGGTATACACATACACACCCAGAGAGGTAATACCGGTATACACATACACGCCCAGAGAGGTAATACTGGTACACACATACACGCCCAGAGAGGTAATACCGGTATACACGTACATGCCCAGAGAGGTAATACTGGTATACACATACACGCCCAGAGAGGTAATAGCGGTATACACGTACACGCCCAGGCTCAGGCTGTTGGGGTCAAGTGAGGGGGTTCCTAACATCTATGGGCAAAATGAATTTTATTTCTAGGTGCCCTAGAACAGAAGTTCCCATGCCAATTGGCCGTGAACTTGACCGAGGCCCTAGTTCCCACGCCAATTTTTGACAATGTTGCCGATCTTGCGGCTTTGCGGTCTGGCAGTAAAAAAACACACAACAACATCTCCTTTATTTATGTACAGTACAGCAGGTCAAAACATGTACAGTACAGTAGAGTACAATACAGTCCAGCACAACAGGATGGTCTTACCTGTGATTACAAAAAAAATGTTATTCTTATAATGCAGAATACAAACGAAACAGCTCCTTTATTAAAGAAACATACAGTATACTGTACAGTACAGTACAGTGGGATTGTGCGCAACACTGTCAGTCAGACCTGCACCAGTACAGTCCTCGAGGGCAGCAAACAGGGCAGGTTTTCAGGACAACCTTTAAAACCGTGCCTGTTTGCGGCCCCCAGGGACTGGAATTGTGCATGTCCTGTGTAAAAAAACACACAACAATATCTCCTTTTTTTAAGTACAGCAGGTCAAAACATGTACAGTACAAAACAGTTCAGCACAACAGTATGGTCTTACAGAAAGTCCTCCGCATTGTCCGTCCTTGGCCGATTCCTTGCATGGCGCAAAACGCCATTAATGCAGTCTCGAACGCCTTTCATTACAGGATCTGTAATTGGATAAAAGCGCCGCATTTCATCCAGAATGGTTTTCCTTAAATTAACAGGAAGCGCCTTTTTTACGCGATTCCCATCGTAGTTCACTTTGAAGGCCCAGTCGCAGTACAAAGAGAAGGGAACATGGTGCTTAAAAATGAACAAGGCATACTTGTGGGGTGCACCAGCACTCTTCACCCTATACTTCTCCCTGAGCGCCGATGGCAGATTGCACAGGGTGATGTCGGGCACCGTATCGATGCGAGCGGGTGTAGGTCTTTTGGGAGCGGGTGTGCTTGAGGCGACGGGTGATGGTAGGTTGTCTGGGAGGAAGCTTTCCTCCGGTCTTGGTCGCCGTGTTGTCTCCAGGCGTGGTCTTGACGGGATTGTAATGTCCTCCTCAATGGCATACATGTACACTACATCTTCTGGTGGAGGGGGTGCGCTTGGTGATGGAAGGGGGTCGAAGGTCCCATTCATCACATCCATGTCACCCCCCTGCTCCGGCATCGGGGAAACAGGGGCATTAGCACCGAGCAAATAATGTATGCACGCTATGTCAGCCTCTATCTTCTCCATCCGTCGATCCATCCGTTGATCCATTTGTAGCATCCGTTGCTCCACATTTAGCATTGTCTCCAGAAGCAGATCTATCTTTGCTAGCACAATAGAATTCCCGGGGAGATCCACAGCAATCCCATTCAGCATCCGGTCTAACGAGCTGCTTCTTGTGCATGGCGTCTGGACATCTGGGGGGATGGGTGCAACGGAGGATGAGATGGGGGTTCCATGGACAGAAGCGGCATCGACATCGAGGAAGAGTGGAGGAGGTGACCTGTGGATACCCGGTAGAGGAGAAGCAGCAGCGTCGTCGAAGAGGGATGGAGAAAGTGACCTTTGGATTTCCGGGCGAGAAGCAGAGTCGTCTAAGAGCAAAGGAGAAAGTGACCCGTGGATTTCAGAGGCGGTGGCGTCGTCGGATGGAACCGGAGAAGATGGGGGTGGAGAAGACGGGCTGAAGATTTCCGGGACAGCTACAGCAGAGTCGTCGAAGCGTATGTGAGGAAGTGGTCTGCGGGTTCGATGGGTTGTCTGCCAATCGTTTTGCATCGAGAGTACATCACCGTATATCTTCTTGACATAATAAGGCTTACGTCTATGAAAACCCTTAGCCTTTAGGGTCAGCAGGTAAAATTTATCAAATACAATGTCGCCTAATATACTGTATTTTACTAGTGTTGCCTTACTGTATGCACTGTACTGTACTATTGTGCATTTTTTTTTAGCACTTTTCTTTTCTTGCTATAGGAATCATGAATAAAGATTTCTTCCAAGACAACATTGTGCCCGAGATAGTGCAATACATTACACACGAGTTCCCAATGGTCACCGCTTCTACCAGGACAACGATCCGAAGCACACCGCGTCAACAGCGCATATCCTTGAGCGCGGCATCAACTGGGTGAAGACGCCAGCGGAGTAAGTGCAGTAGACCGTGTCCCATTTTTGTTCCCCACTGTTTTTAGCTCTTAAACCAATTGTCCTTTTTTTCCAATGACAGATCGCCAGACTTCAATCTGATTGAAATGGTCTGGCATCAGCTGAAGGACCATATCCGGAAAGTGGCGAAACCCTCCAAAAAGGACGAGTTGTTGAAAGGCATAATGAGTTTTTGGAACGATGTACTCACCGTGGAACACTGCAATAAATATATAGACCATATTGCCACTGTGTTGCCCATTGTCATCGCGCGTAATGGGCAAGCATCATGAAAGTAGTACTGTGCTGTAGTATTGTAAGTACAGTATGATACAGGTAAGTATGGCACAGATTTTTTGTTTCCCAATAGTCAGAGTACAGTATACAGTAGTTACAGAACAGTTTTTTCTTTACAGAGAGAGCAGCACCAGCCATCAGGTTACAGTGCACAGTATTTAACAGTAGTCACAGTATACAGTTCCAGTATAGACTAGTTTGACAGTACCACAGTGACTGCCTACAGTAATAACTGCACTAATTTTTTGTTTTCATGTCGTTTCAGAAAAAAAGGGTGGCCTGGGGGGAGGTGGGGTTTTGTGTCCAGTGTAATCTGTTGTCTACAGTACAATGTACAGTATATAAACAGCTGTATTGATGTACACAAAACCTCTCCTCTCTCAATGAACTACTGTACTGTTCACAGAATGAGGAACAAGATACAGACGGAAAAAATAATATTTCTCTCTCTATAAATATATATATATATATATATTATACAGTACATTACAGTATATATTATTAATTAATATTCATATAAATGTCCATTTTCCATGTATCTCCATGTTTTACAAATGTTTTGTAAATGTTTCTCCGATTTCAATCTGCCTGAAGAATTTAATAAGGCTGCAGTATGTATTATTCATGATTATTTTTATCTTTGTATTTTTTTTTCCCTGATGAAATAAAATAAATATTTATTCACATTCCTGGTTATCGTAATCATTGACAACAACCACCCCCCCCCCGACAGTATAAGAATGAATGAAAAACAACATGAATCAGTTAATGTTTTTTTTACTCTCAATTCTCACAATGCCATGCACATCAGATTTACATTTCAAATTCGAGAGGTGATTTTCCAAATCGTTACCATAAACAAAGCCTCAAAGGGTTTGGGGGGTTGGGTGAGTCATGCGCGGTAAGCAGCTAGCTCCCATCTCAAAGAGGCTTAGAGTAAACGCAGGCGCAGTCAGGCGATTGACGCTTGGCTAGTGACGGATTAAAAATACAATGACTAACTTCAGAAAATGAATAACTCTCTGGAGGTGTCTGGCTAAAATACAGTAGTTTGTGTGTGCGTGGGGGAGGGATGAAGGATTAGTTGTGCTGCAGTTCAAAGAAATGAAATACTGTAGAGTACAGTACTGTAATTTCAAAAGCCAGTTCATCATAATAATTTGATCAATAAACCCCCAAATACAACCCCCAAATACAGTACATAAAAAGCAAGTCACTTTAACTCCCTGTGCCTCAGGCACCAAAAAAACCAGTAGATTGTTAGCTCCACCGGACAGGCAGGGACCTGTGCCTGCAAAATGTATATGCAAAGCCCTACGTATACTGTACACAAAACCTCTCCTCTATCAATGAACTACTGTACAGTTCACAGAATGAGGAACAAGATACTGACGGAAAAAATAATATTTCTATATATATATATATATATATATATATATATATATATATATATATATTATACAGTACATTACAGTATATATTATTAATTAATATTTATTCACATTCCACAGATTGAATATCGTTATACAGTAAGATGGTTTTTGCAGGCTTGTGGAGAAAGGAAAAATAAAAAAAATTACCATAAAAAAAAATTATTTTAAATTTCTTTTTGGTCACTCACTCAGGTACAGTAAGCAAGCAGTGGTGGGCGAAGTTACAGGCGCATGCGCAGCAAATTACTGCTGTCAAGCAGGAATGTGATTCAAACCAGACACACGTTCAAAGGAATGGTGTGGGAGAGATGTAATGTGTGTAATGAAATCAAGTTAAAAACAAATTTATTGGGAGAGATGCTCAATTAAAATATACGGTCCTCAATACATAAATCCTATGTTAGCGGCGAATTAAAAATAAGGTGGAGGAAGAGTAGACCAAAAAGGAGTATGTATCCCAAATAAATTCTAGGCTTCTGTAGCTCTATACCCTCTAACAGGGCAGGTAAGTATATGCATAGATACAGTGTATGGTTTCTAAATGTTTCTAAATATTTGATACAGTGTGTAGCACTGACATGTGAAAGGAGATACAATATTGCCAAAAGGGCTACTCAAACAATGTCAGTAGCGAGGGTTCCCTTTACACTGCTACAGTACTGTACACGCCTATGCATTTCAACAATTTCCAAATGAGACATACAGTACAGTACCGTACAGCAGCACAGCACGCAAATGCATGTACTTTAAATATGCAATTTTACAATTACTGCGCGCGCACGCACAGACTGTGTACTGACGTAGGTTGAACCGCGAAAGTATTAGACTTCAAAGACAAAAGCTCGCAAACGCCCCCATGAGTTTTTACACCGCATTGCAGTATTGCAGACAGCGAGAATAAAATGCTAAAATCACGGGCGCGAAAATAACGCAATTCACTCCGGGCGAAAACGACACAAAACCGCACATAACCGGGATAATCTGAAATTCGTGGAGCTAGCCGAGTTAGAATAAAGGTTGTCGCCACTGTATGGAACAGACACTGCATTTCCCAACATTTGCACTGGAGAGTTAGACTCCATTGGGTCGATGTGTGTATGTACAGGTCTGTTTTATTCATGTATCAAATTGTTGGGATCATGTTCACTGATTTCCTGTCAAAGATACTGTACCTTGTCTCCGCTCCCGTGTTCTCTGAACACTGAACTTAGCAGGCAGGGTTTACTGGCTAAATATAATAATAAGCTATTACATTGTTGTTATTCCAATCTGATAATACATATGGGGCTACAGTAGATTCACTAAAGGTCAATACAGAACTGACATTTTTCTTAACGATCTATTCACTAAAGCTATATTGCCACTGGTAAAGCAGTTAAAGGAGGCATTTTACCGCAGAGATATTTCTGCAAATGAGATAATAAAACAATATGAACTTATTCCTATGTTACTATATATATATATATATATATATATATATATATATATATATATATATAAGATAACACAAACAAACCTAGCATTAGTGATAAAATATATTAAACACAAATTTTTAGTTTCAAAATTTTTAACACCAGGGTAAACCCTTGTCTAGCTACCCGCTAAGGTCCACTAAGGTGTTAATACAGTCCGTACTCTAACTTGAACCTCCTATAGGGGCCCGTAGACCATGATTTCTTGTTGCTATACAGTAGAAAATAGAACTGGAATCATCTTCAGCCAAGTAATATGGCCAAACCCACTATATCTTCTTAAAAGCCTAAAAATGCAAGCATGTAAAAAACATGAATAACTCAAATCTTTTAGTTTCCATTGATGCCCAATCCACGGGCCTCCTCAATATCTGCCCATCATTGTCCCTTGATGAGCCATCCTCAATGTTGATTACAGATTTATTTTTAATTGTTTTTAACGTAAATAGTCAGTCTTAATTTCTTCAATCTAAGGCTAGGTCCCCAGTGCAGCCGGCGGCGCCCGCATCTCACACCAGCTCCTTCCCTCTTCCTCGCTGTCCCAGGGCCCTCCGCGCTCCCAGGCTCACTGCGTGCTCTGACGCGTCAGCCAGCAGGGGCTACAACAGGTTTGTAATCCTGTGCGGCAACGCGTCACGTGGTGCGCCAGGGAGCCAATCAGAGAGGTGCTGGAATTCCTAGAAATGGGTTGGGGGTATAGGGATGCCCCGGCTGGTGCATACTGTAGGTGAGTGCTTGGTTTGCTGAGCTTCCCCTCCCCAGCGCCAGTAAGGATTACCAGCGCTATGTGTTGTCGGTGCGTCCTGTGGCAGGGAGCGCTGCTCCGCTTCCCCCCCGCCATACTAGAAGCCTCTGCTGATATCTGCAGGTGTTCGATGAACACTGCTGGTAATGGGGGAGGTAGGGAGAGCAGAACGGTCTGGAAACGCAGTGAGCCCTATGTCTCCCAGCAGTGATGGCCCCGCCCCCCCTCAGTTTTGGCCATGCCCCCCGCATCAAAAAAACTCCCTTCGGACCGCAGATCGCAGTGAAGTGCTGTGCACGCGCCGACAGGACGCAAGATGGGCGTGCTGGCGCGTGCAGTGGGGCCTTAGCCTTATTTCTTCCTGGGAGCTGTAACCCCCTCAGGTGGCAAACAGTGTGATAAAGTAAATATTCACATCCACTCACGGCAGATTATTGGGTCTATTCTCATAGCGCCGTGGTTGTTATTGTCAGGCCGCGCAGTTTGGCATGTTCAGAAGTAGCCGAATGGCGTGAGAAGAAAAACCCCTATTCTCTATTGCAAAATGCTTCTTCTAAACCGCTTCTAAGTGACAAGCAGCCCGGATTGTATGCGCTTTAGAAGCAGAATGACCTGAGGTGGCGCTTACTCCACCCCCCGTCTGACCTATGGGTTTTACTCTCCCAGACAAACCCAGATTTCAGGCTCTGGATGTAACTCATAAATACCAATCTCGCCGCCCTTAATGTGGATCGTAAAAAAATGTTAATTTGTAGAATCGGTTTGCATAACGGAGCTACTAAAATAGCGGTTTCAGTTTAAAATTTGGGTTTGAGGCTTTTTTGACAGACTGAAAGGATCGGTAGAGCCGGAGTGAAACCGCTTCTAAAAAGCCTTTTACACACAGATTAGACATGCGAGAAAGGCTTAAAGAATAGCACAGTCCCATCGGAGAGGACACTTTAGAAGCGATTTGTCACCTTTCGGAGCTACTACAATAAGCCAGTATGTCATTTTTGCGTTCTGCTCAAATTCGAATTTTCAGGAATTCCTCTTAATTTTATTTATTTTTTTAAATCTGATTATGCGAAAATTCCACCAGGTGAAAATTCACTAAAAATTTAAACAAATGTAAAAAAAAAATTCAAATGAAAAAACAACAATCGCATTACCGAAAAAAATGCGGAATAGAAATGTAGCCAGAATTGCAAATTTATGCGTGTTTTTTTTAATAACAGGGTTTGAACCTTTGACCAAACTTGGACACATTTGTCCGTTACTAATTATCCCGGAACTAACAATGTTTAGTGCATCCTGTCCAGTAAATCATCAAAGCTGTAACATGCATTAAAGCGGTTGTTGGATGGATGAGACTTTCAATACCGTACAATGACAACTCTTGGCATGCAAAGTTTTGAATTAACAGCCAAGAAAAGTCACATGACATGACAGCCTTCGGAGTCAAACAAGAAAATAGCGTGAGATGTATCCAGTTATCTGACAGGAAGTGTAAAAAGAATGTCAATTTACCTGACATGCCTAGCATTGTAATAATATGCTTCTCCTCAAATGCCACAGTAATAGTCCCAAACACAGCATTTAGCTGTGATTTACTTAAATGAAAGAAATATTTGTCATTTTTAAATGTCCTTTTTGTGATTGTATTCGTGTACTGCATGGTCTTATAAATCCATTGTGGTACAGTATGTCTGTGAATTGAATGCTATATTAATAACCTTCCTCCTCTATTGTTTGATCTTCAGTTCCTTATTGTAAATTGTGCAGACGGGCCCAGATCAGCCTTTTCTGTAACTCTTGTTTTCAGTTCAATATGAAAAGGGGTATTTTTGAACATTGGATTGCAGTTCTTAAAAATGTAGAAGTATGCGCAGTTAAATTACAATGGTGGTATTTAGTATCCATGTACTTGGGACATATACTGTAGGGGCTTCTTCTACAAGGTCCCATAAACTTGAGCTTCTCAGCTTAGAAAATAGGCCCCATACCCCAAAAAGGGGGCTACATACTGTATTGTTTTCACTTTACTTAGTCATTGGTTCAGTCTATTATATTTACATAGTTACATACATAGTAGATTAGGTTGAAAACAAACATGCATCCATCAAGTTCAACCTATGCTAAATGTAGACGACAGATACTTTATCCTATATCCGTTCTTACACTATATTGATCCAGAGGAAGGTAAACAAAAAACCCCAGTGTCATATCATCCAATTATATCTCATAAGGGGAAAAATAAATTCCTTTCTGACTCCAAGAATTCGCAATCAGATTACTCCCTGGATCCACATCCTTCCCATGTATACTTATTTGGTATATCCCTGTATACCTTTCCTTTCTAAGAAGATCTCCAACCTTTTTTTGAACAAATCTATTGTATCTGCCATCACAGTCATGGGTAATGAATTCCACATTGAATTGTACAATATTGATCGCAATGTGGCAGTTGGAAGCAGGCAGGAGCTCAGACAGAAGAAGCTTCACCCAGCTTACTCATGCTTTTTATGACATATGTATATTAATTATGCTGTTTGTAACTAACTACCTAAGGGACTTTGAACAGACCTTCCATTCCTTGTCCCATCCCTCTTTGGCCAAAGAGCTGGTGCCTCTCTGTCTAGGACTGCCTTTCTGTTTTAATCGATGCTTCCCACTTAATTTCTGGCACTGCTCTATTGGGGGCCTGTCCACATCAGTGGATGCTGATTGGCTGGTTTGTAAACCTGGGCTCAACCTGATTGACTAGGTGCTGTCTGGCTGGTTTGTAAACTAGTGCACATTCACACCTCCAACCCAGATTGGCTGGCTTGTAACACTGTGCACACACTGATTAGCTGATTTGTATCTGGCACACACCTACAGCCTGATTGGCTGGCTTGTAACCCTGTGTGCACACTGATTAGCTGATTTGTATCTGGCACACACCTCTAGCCTGATTGGCTGGCTTGTAACCCTGTGTGCACACTGATTAGCTGATTTGTATCTGGCAGAGCACCTTCAGCAATCTGCACACTGACAAGTGATTAGCTAAGCTGCAAATTGATCAGTTCTCCTGTAATCAATAGCTTGCTCTGGGCTATCTAATTCAGTTCTTGCACAGCATTCTGGGCAATGTAGTTCCTGGAATATGATTGACTAGGCAGTTACTAGATACAATTGGTTCACTGCTACAGAGAGGGCGGGTCTCAAGAGACTGAGCCTATCAGAAGGGGGAGGGGCTGTCACTTTGGGAATGCTTCCTACATTAGAAATATTAAAAAATGTCTTTAAAATATTTTTTTACATTTTTTAAATGCTACAAGTATTTTCTCATAGAACAGAACTGATTTATTTTAAAAAACACACATGTAGGATATTGCTTGAACTGCTGCTTTAAAACGTCAAATGAAAGCTTTATATGATTAACCCAACATTGGTCCGCATTCAGTACTCACTTAGGGAGTGTGCTTAGCGCCACCACAAACCTCACCCTTTGAGCTATAATCTATAACACTGAATTCTGATCCCAAGAATGATTTGACCCTGCTCCAAGGATTTTCTATCCTAGATTCCCCAGACCTACAATCTGTGCATGGAGGCATATTCTCCCCATAAGAATTAGGCTTTTTTTGTACCTTCCTCTTTTGTTTTCTATTCTTGCCTGTATCTATTATTTTCTTGTACCATACTGTACCTCAGATATTAAACTTCTTAGTTTAACAGGCCTCTCAACTACACTGGTTGTTGGGTCACGTGCTTCATGCAACGCTACCCACTGCATTTGAATTTTAAGATATTTATCTTTTTGGTGTGCTTTTTGAGAACTCTGTGGGCTCCGGGTTCTTAGCTGACCCCATCGTCCCGAGAAACCATTGTGTATTTTTGCAGTTGGTCAGAGCTCTTGCGAAAGTCTAAGCGGTGCTCTTGGGTGTCGGTGCCTGGAGGTAGCACACCATCATGTGTTTTGTTATTTATGGCACGGTCAGCACAGGGAACCAAGTCCTCCTATCCCACCTCGCAGAGTTCTTGTCAGGACCCTGTTCACCGGTCACCAATGTTTTTGGTTGCCGGTGGTGAGGGCTCTTACGTGACAGGAACTCTTTATTTTCTAGCTCTAATGTGAACACAGGATACTCTGCTGAAGATGACAGCTTTTAAAATGTACTTAATCAATTAAAACTCAGCAAACACTCATGTTATATTAATATGAGGTCTTTCCTTGACACAAGTGAAGTGATTTATTCTGCCATCATTGTCTCAAAGAAAACAAGGTCTGAGTACCAATTTAAAATTCAAAAGCATCTATTTTAGAAATGATTAAAGACTGAATGTAAAAGTGCTACCACAAAACATTTTAACTTCATGGAATTGATGAGGTGAAATAAGGGTTGCTCAGTAAATATTACACTAAGTTAAATGTCTTTGAAATTATCTCTTATTTAAAATCTAAAATGTTAAACCATGTCAACTTAGAAATAAGTAACAAAACCTGAAAGGTTTCTAATAAAAACGTCCCTTAAGCACTTGTGTCTGAACCTGTCTGAATCCCCCACATTATAGTTATTTTAATTTAGCCATGAACCTTTGCACTTCAAGACACAAAGGAATCTCGGTGAAATCTTATTTTAATTTCCTTTTCTAGAAATATATAAGTTTGTGATGGAAGGTATGAGTACATAAAAGTCTACAAAAAAGAGGAAAAAACAGTGATAAGATCGTTACCGACCAGCCAATGAAAAACAGCAGTCAAACTCTTAGCTTGTGGAGACCATGAATTGACTTCTGTGCTTGACGGGAATTACTGAAAATAAGTCAGCCACAGGGGTATCTATGCAACAAATTACTGCAATTCATTTAAATTAATGGATTTTTCTCCTTCTGTATTTATGCCATCAGGACTTCTGGCATTTGTTTCCAGTCTTTTTGCCAATAGAGCGGCTATGTTGATTAAGATGACTTCATCCTGAGTTATTTTCCAATATTGTTGCCCAAGAAAAAAAAATACCATGTAATGTATTAAACAGATGTTTATAACTTGTGAAAATGTTAGCACATAATACTATCAATGGCTGCTGCATCTCCATTGAAAAGATGATTTACCTCTTTAACATAGATAGACAAACGCACTACCTAAGAAAATTCTGCAGATGATTGGAACAAGATGTCAACTACTCTGTTGCCCTTGGAATTTTCAACCATTAACCACTCAGAGCTGTTCTTACAGTGTTTGCTTTAAATGGGGAGTGAAGAGAAGTGAAGTTTCAAATCCTTCTGCAGCTCATCTATGCTAGAAATGTTCCTGTTTGCACCTATATTCATCTTATTATTAATACAGCAACATTCTATACAGTACCTATCAACATAATGTATGTTTATTCTGCAATAAGGTAAAAGCACGTGTGTATGTAACACCATATCTAATAGTTAATACATTTTGGAGCTTTGCAGGTATATGCCAAAATGTCTAAATAAGCAAAGTACAACAAATTCCATGGAATATACATTACACAGAAGGCTAATAGGCTTTGTATGAAAATCCCCCTGGAGACTGACACGCAACCCGCATTTAATATGCTGTGAGGCCTCTTCTTTGTGTTAGAAAGATCTGAGCTCCATTTATGTGAAAGTAGCTCAAGATTTTCTCTGACAGAAGTGGCTTCACATCACATGGAATCAGGGCCCAGGCCTCAAATTGCTTCCGTACTTGGCACTCTGCAATGAAAGAAGTATCTGTCTACTGGGGGTCACACAACGATGGGGAGTTTTAATCGACGTTAAAAAAGCATACCTAATCGAAGTAAACATTCTGTAGGGATTTGGGCTCAGATACGGAACGTTTCTTACAGCACTGACTGAGCCTGTCACCGTGAAGAGACCCTACTAAAACTCTTACATTAATCATACTTTTACATTCAAAACGGTTGGAAAAATGTCTTTTTGAACAACAGTACGTGACAAAGAAAAGAAAAGGTCAAAGAAACAAATATTTTTGAACTGTTTCATTGTGCAACTTAAAGTTGCAGTTTAGAAGTGGATACTGATTTCCATATAATTACTTTGTTTCCCCAGAAAATTCATGTTAATCATGTTTTTTTGTTTAAATCAAGGATTGGAAGTAGATTGTCTTCCTGATGTAGCCTATTTTATCTGATTTAAGGCTGCGCTTATAGTGCCGGCTACGGCTACAGCTATGGCTACGGATGACGTCACCCATCTCCTTTGCCCTTGCTAAAGTTGTAATTTGAGTTTGGGAGACCGTCTCTTGCAACAAGGGGAGTGACATCAGGCAAGGGGCGAAGGCAGAGGGGCGGAGACAAGAGCAAGGGGGAAGCTGAAGCTAAATATTGTTTTATAACAAGTACATATTAAAGCTGAAGACCCTGCAATATCCTACGTGTGTGTGTGTTTTTTTTTTAAATAAATCAGTTGTGTACTATGAGAAAATAGCATTTTTTTAAACAACAACTCTAATTGACATTTTCAATGTATTCTAATGTAACACGCGTTTTTTTGTTTCTATAGCATCCATTTTCAAAGTCACATCCCCTTCCTCTTCTGAAACAGGCTCTGACACGTCCCTTTTTGAGCCCTGCCCACTCTCTAGCAGTGCACCA
This sequence comes from Ascaphus truei, assembly GCA_036426205.1. NCBI lineage: Eukaryota > Metazoa > Chordata > Amphibia > Anura > Ascaphidae > Ascaphus > Ascaphus truei. Next base: position 6,406,519 of record CM071576.1, read on the forward strand.
ATTGTATCTAGTGACTGCCTGGTCACACAGAACTTTGCATCTTTGGTCCTCTCCTGCTGCACTGACAGCCATTTAGTGCACCCCTGTGCCGGATCTTCTCCGATCGATCACAGGAGAATGGATGAATTGGAAACTAGCTAATTACTTATCAGTGTTTGGATTGTATTGATGCACATATTAAAGGGAAAATTATTATTTTTTATTTATTTTTTTTAAACGGCAGCTTGGAGTGCTGCTCTGCGTGTTCTCAGGAGCATGCCCGTGTTACCTTTTCTATCTGTTTGTCCTTATTTCTTATGTCATTCTGTTGATGTAATATACATAACTCTGTACACGTATTGTACCACGCTGCCGAATATGTTGTCACTTTATGACTCATCCACTTTTTTTAACATGACAAATACAGTTCTCATTGGCCCTTGTGAAAAAGCCTATTTTTTTGACCATATACACTGGCGACACACTTTATTCGAGCTCGGCTAGTCCCACGAATTCGGGTATACCCGGGTGTATTGAGGTTTGTGACTGTTTTCTGCCCGAGTGCATTGAGGTATTTTCCAGGCAGGGATTGAAGCATTTTATTCCCGCTGGCTGCAATACTGCACAGTATATATATATATACTGCATTACAATTCATGAATTTATGCCATCTGGTAGACACGCGAAGCATTGCAGCCTATTAAATCCTAATCATTATCATTTAACAGATCAGCCGCCCGTCAGCCAGGCATGAACCCAGGCTGGGAAGGCAAACGCAACGGGGCTTGTCAGAGGTGAGGAGCGGCGCATTCCAGGTATCTGCCAGGTACATACTGGGTATTTGGTCGAATAAAGTGTGTCGGTGCAGTACTGTAGTTTCAGGTTATGTAAGTTTTAAAGCAGTAGTCCGCATTTCTGACTGATATTTCAAGTTTATTTTTTTAACTTAACTAACTCGGGTAGGGATAGGTGTTATCCCAGAGCTCATGCATATTACCCCGATCTCTGGGGACCCCTGGTTTGCATTGAGGACCAATTTCCCCCTCTGCGCAAGAATACTTGCACTGTGGATCCAAAATGGCTACGAGGTCCGGCTCACTCTAGTAATAGGAAGTTGCAACATAATTTAGATGACAACGTTGCGGCTTACTATTTGTGACCCTGCTGCCATAATCGTGATGTCTGTGTGTGAAGCTGACACAACAAAAACACACACTGTAAATCTCAAGAACGGGGAGATCCGAGGAGGTTGGAAAAACACGCATCAGCTCTAAAGGACCCCGAAAAAAGAAATGACAACGTTTTAGGGTAGATTGCTGCTTTAAAATGTGGAAGCTTTCCTAAGCATTAGGAATACAGAGTACATATACAAAAGCAGTGTCCCCGGCGCTAAAAAGGTTGATGGTCACAATACCATATCCCAAAGACAGTCCTGGATGGAATAACAGTCCTGGTAGATGAGTAATTGCACCAACAGAAGTTCTGATTGGAATGATTAGTCCTCAAACAATCAATTCTAGGTGGTTTCTGCAATTACAAAAGAACAAAGACACACCATTGCGCAGTATTGAAGACCACAAAGCCCTAACCAAGAAATGGGAAAAAAAACCCCACTTACAAGCTATATTCTTGTTGGTTCAGGGAAGAGAATCTGTTGCAGGCTCCTTCTCCACCTCGATATCCACGGACCCCACGTGGCTCACAAGATGAATCTCTTTGCACTGGAAGGCGCCCTCGCGGGAGCAGCATACACCGCAACAGCCAATGTGCAAAGAAAATAAAAACAGCCTAGTGTACTACGCATATACACTTTAATAACAATATAAAAAAGCCGCACTGCTCACACTTACAATATGTAAGGGCAAGGGGTGCCTCTTACGAATGCCGTCCGCAACCTGTATCCAGCCAGGTAGGAAGTGAGACGCACACAGTCACGCGCCGATTGATGACGTCAGCGGTGCGGCGCAGGTCACCTCTCCAACACCAGATGGACGCAGCGGTTGTTCAGCTCACATGCACTGTACTAAGCTCCTCCTCCCTGCGCGTTTCATGACCATGTGTCACTTCCTCAGGGATGTGTGTGAAGCTGACACAACAAAAAACACACACTGTAAATCTCAAGAACGGGGAGATCCGAGGAGGTTGGAAAAACACGCATCAGCTCTAAAGGACCCCAAAAAAAGAAATGACAACATTTTGGGGTAGATTGCTGCTTTAAAATGTGGAAGCTTTCCTAAGCATTAGGAATACAGAGTATATTGCTTTTTCCCTTGTGAAATTGTCATTCACAACAAAAGTTCATTTATAACTGGTTTGCTTTTAGATACATTTGCATTTTAATAGCATTTTTTTAAAAATGTGAATTGCATCATGTTAATACTGTATCTCCATTTTACCTTTTTAGCCCTTTCTGTGGATTACTTGCCAACACCAGGTTGTTGGCAAGTAGAAAAGTAAGTCATTCTTTTCCCCTGTAGTTTAATTTATCGTCTCATAACAGCGGCGTTATGAAATAACACTTACATTTATATTGTCCTATTAGTAACATATTTCCTTACTTTATACAAACCAGGCATGGGGTAAGATAACCTCAGAATTTACCAACATTGTGCACAGTTATATCCTATGACTCCCTTTGCGCCCCCGGGTTTTGCGACTTACTGAATGCTCACAAATTATCCGCACCCACCCTCCCCCGCCCCCATCCCCCATCCCCCATACATCGAAAACCCCAAAGCAGAAAAAAATAGTAAAGTTCGTTATCTGCTGCAGAACTAGTAAATGTTTAAGACAGTAAGTAGAAGAAACTCCCGAGTCCCACTATCCGGGCAAATCATAAGTACATTTTGTTTGTCCACATTCTTGAACCAGGAAGTGGATAGATGGTTCCCAGAGAAGTTTTTTTAGTAGCTATAGACACAACACTTATTCCAAGTAAATCTTTCTCAGGATCAGTAAGACAAAGGAGCAGCCAGGAAAACATGAATTCTGCCTCCTCCCTTTGCTTTATGAGATATAAAACAGTTTGTTAGTTACTAACGTCACTGGAACATGGAATTCCCAACTCAATGAATAAAGCTGCAATACTATATTCCTTTACAAGTAAAGGGAAACTCAAGTTCAGTGGCTATTGGCTAATAGAAGCTAGCAGTAAAAAATGTTACAGAGTATACAGTACATGAGCGAGGAGTTCACTTTTAGTACGAAGTTGATGAAAGTTTAGGAAATGGAAGTCCTGGGCAAACAAAGAGACAGGAAAATCTTAAAAGGAAATTAGCTGCGTCACTGAGCTGAGACGTCCTGAACAACGTGTACCGCCCGCCTCAGTCTGGGGCTAAGCTCTAAGCAACCATCACAAATGAAACAATTATTTTTAATAGGTAAGTAATTTTGCGATTCATGTATGTTTTTTAACTTGGTGGTGAATATTATCTATCCTTTCTAACGTTGTGATGTTATTGACATGGCTTGGTTTATCTGCCATTCTCAGAAAGTGACACTTTCTAACATCGGGGGTATGTGCTGAGTGGGAGTGCCAAGATTATGGGGAATTTGTATCAAAGTTTCTTTATTGTAAAGCTAGGCAACAAAACTCCAAATTTAGGAAATCAAAAATACACTGCATTCAAAGCAAAAGGTTTTTTTGGTGCTTTGTTAAATTTGGTGCAGTTTCCCCATTTTCTCTTTCTTTTAACTGGGAGTCACTGTCTGGTGCATAATTCCCTCAAATATAATTGTATCTAACAGCAACTGAAAAGTAATTTTTTAAACATTTACAATTGACACTTCGTAATAATTTTTTCTGATAAAGGAATAAAAGGATATGAAAAAGTCATATTTCTCATAGGCATAATGAGTATTTTTTAGTTACATATCTTACAACCTATATATTAGTCATTCCTCTATTGAGTTCTCCTTAAGTGATCTCTGCTGTTTTTCTTATCAGCTTTTGTTCTCTGACATATCTTACAATGTGTGTGTGTATATATGTACTGGTACATATGTATATATGGGTGTGTCTATGCATGCATGTACACAGAATGTTCGTGGCAGATATACATATACATTCTGTGTACATGCATGCATAGAAACACACACACACACACACACACATATACATATGTACATATAGACACACACACACACACACACACACACACACACACACACACACACACACACACACACACACACACACACACACACACACACACACACACACACACACACACACACACACACACACACACACACACACACACACACCACATATATATATAAACATAATACTGAGTTAGTTATGGTGAGTAAAAAAGTGACAAAAACCCTCCACAGAAAGCAAATATGCAAATATAACTGTATGCTCATCTGCATCTTAGGCGGGTGTTCAGACCTGCCTAAGACATCAGATGAGCTACGTTCTATTGCATATATATATATATGTATGTATATGTGTAGTTGCTTACACATATAGTGATAAAGGGCATTGTATAGTTCTAAATTATTGTGTTTCAGTCACATATTGTTAAGCACTCACCACCCATCGTATTGTTTTTGTTTAGTGTGTATAGTCACATTGCTGGGACAGGGATATCAGCAGTGCTTACGGAATTGTCATGTAAACGCAGAATGTAGAGCTGTTAAAGAAGTCACCGCTTGTTACTGCTCTAATGGATATACAGGAGATGGCATCACTTTCTGTGAAGGTAAACTGGCCATATTATAAATTATTTTAGAATGTTGTGTATTTAGTGAATGGTTGAACATTGAAAAATATAAAGACAGATAGATAGATAGATAGATAGATAGATAGATAGATAGATAGATAGATAGATATCCTTGGATTAGCACTGGGGTTCTCAACTCCAGTCCTCAAGACCCCCCAACAGATTATGTTTTATGGATATCCCAGCTTAAGCACAGGTGGCTCAATCGGTGATTAAGCCACCTGTGCTGAAGCAGGGATATCCTGAAAACCTGACCTGTTGGGGGGTCTTGAGGACTGGAGTTGAGAACCCCTGGAGTAACATTTTCTCTATTTCTAGCAAACGGGTTAGTAACAGTTAGTAACAGTTACTACTCAGGTTATAATGCGTCACTCCAGCTTTATGTGTATTTTGTTTTCTTCTTATTGTTCATACAAGTTGATGAAAATATTAGTTAGATCAGAAGATATTAGACGATATTAGTTAGATCAGAAGATATTAGACGATATTAGTTAGATCAGAAGATATTAGATGATATTAGTTACATCAGAAGATATTAGACGATATTAGTTACATCAGAAAATATTAGACGATATTAGTTAGATACATTTAGAACTACCTTAACTTGAAATTCTTTTTTTGTTTTTTTACATTGGTAAAAAGAAATAGTGGAGATCCATGTCATAGTTACAATATTTTATTATAGTAAATGTACAGCCATGTACAGTATATAGACTTTGAAGGAATCAGTTCTGGACATTGTGACACATTCTGACACAGAATTTACAGAATATTTACAGAATATTCTTCTTCTATAGAGGTTAAAAAGTACAAAACCCCAAATAGCTCCTCGCTCCACCTATCAAACACAAAGGTATTACATATAAGAGGTTGGGTGCACCTAAGGGATATATTGATCAACTATTACACTTACCTCTGGGGTCATTGATATTCTTCAGACTTTCTCCCGGATTTCTCTCTCTCTCTGTCTCTCTCTCTGTCTCTCTGTCTGTCTCTCTCTCTCTGTCTCTCTCTCAGCCTCTCTCTCTGCCTCTCTTTTTCTCTCTCTCTTTCTCTCTCGCTGTCTCTCTCTCTGTCTCTCTCTCTGTCTCTCTCTCTGTCTCTCTCTCTGTCTCTCTCTCTTTCTCTCTCTCTTTCTCTCTCTCTTTCTCTCTCTCTGTCTCTCTCTCTCTGTCACTCTCTCTCTCTGTCTCTTTCTTTCTCCCTCCTTTGGGAGACCCCAACATTTTTCCTCCATTGTGGGACCCTGTGAGGGTGCTGTAACATGGGGCTTTTTTTAGATCAATTCTTTGTTTTTTTAGAAGGTTAAAAAGGTTATAGGAACACAGTATGTATGGGAGATCAGCTGCTGTGGTTATTGGTGGGAATTAAAGAAGGATGGGTCACCGTGTTGGTCCTTTCTTGCATGTACTGTAGTAACACAGGAGGGGGAGGGAGTAGGGGGTATGATACCTTTTTTTGGACCAACAATTAGTGGATATGTTACAAGCTTTCCAACTTCTCAGGGTCCTTCATCTGGAGGGAATCAATAATAATAATTTGGCGTCCTTGTTTTCCATACAAAAAGTAGACAGATAAAATGGTGTAGTAGTCCTGCAGGAGATACCGTCACCCCCTATGGAGGTAAGTATGTCCGGAAGCAGGGGGTCCCCGGAAATGAGTGAGGTTCAGTGCCGGAGACCCCCTGCTCCGTTAAGACACGTTAGTTCTTTATGGGAAACACAACGTTAGCTGCAACTTACAGCAACAATCCTGGCACTTTCTTTCCGTTATCTTTTTTTTAACACCACAATATTTTCAGCCCCTGGGACCCCTGGTTCCTGATGAGATACTGTACTTGCCTGTGTAGTTGTCGGCTTTAAAACAAAATGGCCACCAAATCGTGCGGGTCCCACGGGCCAATAAGAAGCCTCAACGTTATTGTGGCTTCCTATTCTATGGAAATTGACATAATTTATAAAAAAATTTAAAAAAAACCACAGGAAGTGCCTAGAAAATGGTCACAACGGTCATGTGACCGCGATTGAAAGAGGTCACATGACCGCACTGTGAGAGTCCGTAGCACTCTGGTAACTCCACCTATCCAACATTCAAAGGATTGAAGATTCCTATTTAAACATGGTGGATGAAATATTCTACTGTACAACCATAGTAAATGTAGAGAACTACAGTTACCATGTGTATCCTGAGGAAACATTATTAGTATTAGGCTTTAGCATCAGGGGGTGGCCAATTCCAGTCCTCAAGGACCACCAACAGGCCAGGTTTTAAGGGTATGTTTGCATCAGCACAGGTGGCTCAATCAGTGGTTCAGTCGTTGACTGTATATACAATACAACATTGACTGAACAGCTTTCTCGTGACTAACTAATGTTAGGGAACAATAATAAATAGTTACATTGCTGCAATATGTCATTTGGAAATAAAATGTGTTTAATGTATCAATATATTTCTTGCTTGTTAAATAATAATGTGGAAAATAGCTGAAGCGCTCAAATGCAGGTATAATATCAAAAATAATAAGCCAAACCACTAAACCAGGGTACTAATCATTGATATAGTACCTATTGTGTGATATTATGGGTACTATCCTCCTGAAGACAGGTGGTGTGTGGTGCAACCCACTCACCATCAGTCTCATTGGCAGGTTCCCCTGAAAAATATACAAATACTCACATCCTGGTAGGGCAGGTAGGCAGGCTGTGTCTTTTGTCACATTAAAGTGCCCTTTTAATCATTTTTTGTTTTGGGTCCTTCCTGCTCCGTTTGTGCTGGTGCGCTTTTGTTAAATAATAAGCTTACAGATATTTTTTTCAGTTGTATATTTAGTGTCTATGCATGATTCAGATCATTTGTAGTTGTAGATCCACATATTCCTCACATATGTTGATTATTCCAACTCTGAGAAATATTTTGCTAAAACTTCTATAAAATTAGCAAAATCTGAAATTCTGCAATGGGTCCAAATATACACACACGCATATGCACACACGCAAGCTCCATGCCGCAAAAGACAAAGGTCATTACACTCTGCTCATATTACTCGATCTTTCTGCAGCATTTGATACTGTGGACCACCCTTTTCTCCGTTACATTCTTCATACTCTTGGTATTCATAACAGCGCTCTATCCTGGATTTCCTCTTACCTCTCCCATCGTACTTTCAGTGCAAACACCTCATTTTCTGTCAATCTCTCTGTGGGTGTACCCCAGGGGACAGTCCTGTGACCTGCTCTTTTTTCTATACCCGCTCTCTCTAGGTGACCTTATCACATATCATCAAATATCACCTCTAAGCTCATGATACACAAATGTACCTTTCAACCCCTGACCTCACATCTGCCGTACAGACAAAAGTCTCTGAATGTGTCTCCGCTATATCATCTGGATGGCTCTCTGCTGACTCAAACTTAACATGTCCATGACGGAGCTCCTCATACTTTCTACCAATTCTGGCCCTACTGCCCCTTTCTATATTACTGTTGGCAAAATCATCATACACCCGGTATCACAACCACACTGCCTAGGGTCACATTTGCTTCCTCCCTCACATTCTCCTCTCACATTCACAATGTAGCTAAAACCTGTTGTTTCTTCTCCATAACATTGCAAAGATACGCCCTTTCCTCTGTCACTCTACTGCTAAAACTCTAACGTAGGCACTCATTCTCTCCCGTCTCGACTATTGCAACCTTCTATTGTCCGGCCTACCTGCTTCTCACCTGTCTCTCCTATAATCTATCCTACACGCTGCTGCAAGAATCACTTTACTCTCTCCTAAATCTGTCTCAGCGTCTCTCCTGCTGAAATTCCTCTCCTTGCTTCCTATTTAACCCTGTGTCACTTACAAAATTCTACTCCTAACTTTTAAGGCTATCCTGTCTGCAGACCATATCCCTAAGACCTGGAAAACTGTGAGAGTTGTCCTAATCTTCAAAAGTGGGAACAAAAACACTGTCTCAAACTACAGGCCAATCTACCTTCTCCCAATTCTATCCAAAGTCATGGAAAAATGTGTCCACTCCCAATTAAGCGAATACTATAACAAGACAAATTTCCCTAGCCAATTCCAATCTGGCTTTCGCCCCAAACACTCCACGATAACTACCCTGCTAAAAGTTTGCAATGAAATCCAGTGTGGAATGGAACGGGGTCAACTCACTGGTGCAATATTCCTAGATTTTGTAAAGGCTTTTGATACTGTTGATCATGCTATCCTGCTTAACAAACTCCAGAGCTCTGGAATAGGGAAGCATGCTTTAAACTGGTTTCAGTCCTACCTATCAGGTAGATCCCAACATGTGTCCATCTCTGGCTCTAAATCCAACCCCTGGGATATCACCTGTGGTGTCCTGCAAGGCTCTGTTCTGGGGCCCCTACTCTTACTTTTTTAAGACTATTAATAGCTCTGTGGCTGATACTATACATTGCAGATGAACTGACTTTGGTCCCTTGCAGATGCACTTACCAGAACACCCTAATACTGTATCTGTAAGTTCTTCCTACTTACCACTTAGATTGTAAGCTCTGCAGGACAGGGAATCCCTTTCCTATTGTTACTTTCATGTCTGAAGCACTTATTCACACTATGCGTTATATTATTATGTCATGTGTATTACTGCTGTAATGTGCTATGTACATGGATGATGCTCTATAAATAAAGATATACATACATCTATCGACACACAAACACACCTTTATCAAGACCCCCAAAAACCTCTGGACACCAGGATCTTCAATCTTTTTACATATTCATCATTCCCACATTTTAAACAACAATGCTATCTACAGACGTAACCACTGCCATAAAAAGTGACATGTCAACTAGAACCATAGATGTAATTGTACAGATTTTTTTAGCAAATGTCTGTAATTTGCTTTCTTTTATGCTCTTCTTTCAGCCAGCTTCCTTTCTTCTTTTTCAAAATTTACAGCAGTTTCTCTTTTATTGAGATAATTATAGCAACTGAGAGAATGATTTATTAGTCCACTTCATGAAAAAATAGAAAAAGGACATATCTTATAAATTTTATAATGCATATTATTGACACTAGCGATAACAGACATGTCACCGTGCTCGCACTGCTCCGGTAATGACAGTTTCCGTGATGGTAACACAGATGATCAAGAAAGACTATTACAGCAAAGAATCTTCCAGACTAAAGAGAAGGCAGAAAGGTGGCAACAAAGGTCAACAAATAATCTGACTTTTCAATGGAGAAGAGAAAGATGTCAGTTTGTTCCTTTCCATGGGTGCAAGATGTCCGGCGAAACACAGGGAGGTGAAAAGCAATTGTCAGGAAAATGACCGGCTGCATCTTACAGCAGTACCTGAGCTAGGATCGTAACTTCTTATGTAACTGTACCAACTTCCAAAAGTTCACTTAAATATCTTTCATGTAATTACTTTTTAATTGCAACTTGACAACAAAAATAATAGAGCTGCAGCATAAATAGCAGTATGTGTAATTAAATCTACATGGCATGATTAATCAACCCAAACTAAAAATGTTCCTTTTCTACAGTATAATATATCAATAATAAAACAAAACATCATGGTTTCAGTAAGAGTATAGAACCCGTTTTGTTGTTGCTGTAATCCATGACAGATATCTTGGTTTATTTTGATTATTAAGGGCTCTTTATATTTCTGCAAAAGTGGCAGCTCGAGCGCTCAGTCGCCGAAGTCTATGGAGATTTTTGGCTAAATCAAATGATTCCCTAAATCTCTACTAAAAGTGGTGACTTTCTGCAATTTTGTTTTTATCTGACAAATGACATCCATGTCATGGAAGGGTAAGAGCATTTGATACGATCATTGTATACAATAATGAACAGTTGATTCTTAAGATTCGTAAGTTTAAAAAAAATATATATATATTTTAAACTGCTTTGAACTTAAGCCAGAAAACGTTATATTTCCATTGCCCTCGATGTTTTTCTACGGTATGTATTATGCTGTGTGCAGTGCTGGATTTCCGTGTAAGCTAAATAAGCTACAACTTAGGGCCTCGCAATTTGACGGGACTCCAAATACTGACACACTGTTCTCTGCACTAATGCACAACCCCCTGTGTGTGTATACATTATAAGGTACAAGTACTAAAGCAGTCACAGCATAACAGCATGGACTATGAGTCAGAGCACTAGAGGTGGCGGATTTGGATCCGCGTCGGATCAGCCGGTTCCTTTGGTTCACTGATTTTAGCAGATCAATCTGAAAAAGGGCGATTCGCGCTTTGCGTATTTTTATTATTATTATTACTGCGCCAATTCCGCAACCCGCAGACGGATTCCTAGAATCCAATCCGCAGATTCAGCGATCTGTTGTTAAGAACCCGCCACCGGATTACTAAATCCGCAGATTGGATTCTACAAATCCGTCCACGGGTTTTATCCAACGGCGGTGTTTGATGAATCCGCGCGGATTTAAACTGACCAAATCCATTGCGGATTTTAAACCGCAAAATGGATTTTGGGCGTAACATCAGCGAAAATCCGGGAAACGGAATTGGGCGGATTGTCCCGTCGCTACTAAGCACAAGGAAAAAAGGAATCACAGTAACAGAGAGATTACAATCTAAGGCGATGACACGTTTAGGGCATGATTTACTAAGCAGTGCTATGCCATAGGATGCCTTCCAGCTGTGGAAGACACCTTACAGGCCGTTCAATTGTATACATGGTTCTTTGATGAATTAATATTTTTCAAACAAGTAAATCAATTGTACAATGTGATATTGTGATAATGAGATGCAGTAATCAGTCCTCCTAGGAGAAACGATTCTTCGTGCAATTAGGTACGGCAGGGGTTCTCAACTCCCGCCTTCAAGATCCCGCAACAGGTCAGGTTTTCAGGATATCCCTGCTTCAGTACGGGTGGCTCAATCTGTGACTCAGTCTTTGACCGAGCCAGTGATTGAGCTACTGATGGAGCGGCTGTTATTCGAACACTTCACGCGTCATGCACATCGGAATCCCGATTTGAAACCGCGGGATGAATTCCAGCCATCCCGCACTAAGATGCGAGCGCGGCGAGAGCAGAAAAACGAATTTTAGTGTTCTGGCTTTTAAAAACATGAAATTGACACAGTAGCACAGTGACGCAGTAACAGAGTAACACAATAACACAGTACTGTACACATTACAATGCATCCATTTTATTGCAAACGAAGAAACCGAATCCATGAAAATTAAACAAAACATCCGTGATAAGCGCGGGTGCCTGGGGCGATTAGCCGCGTTTCATGCTGCGTGGGGAACAGCAGAGAACTCAAAATCGGCGCCGAGATGTGTTCGAATAACGGCCGCTCCATCAGTACATGTGCCGAAGTAGTGATGTCCTGAAAACCTGACCTGTTGGGGGGGTCTTGAGGGCGGGAGTTCAGAACCCATGAGGAAAGGGAATTATACTACGAGACTGAGTGACACAGTATCATGGAAATGTAATGGTGCTCATCACGCTATAGAGCGTTACTGGCTCTGATGGGGAAAACCAGTGCGGGAAATCAGAATCTTACATTCCAAAACTAAAACCATTACCAATTTTAGAATTAAAACCCAGAACACCAGGCCAAGTGCCCATCTCCTCGTATTTCTCTCCATAGCCTTTTTAATTAGTTTAAGTTTACTAATCCTTACAGCACTAAGGGCCACTCAAGTTAACGGCTGTTAAACAAAAAAGCAACAGTAGCAGTCACACTTTAGTGAGCAAACCGCCTTCAGTTGGATAATATTTTAGGAATTAATTTCCTTCACATAACTTTCTAGAGATAATGTTCACATATAAAATGTGCAACATATACAGAGCAGAAGCCATTGCAAAAGTTATTTAATGAGCTGTGATGTTGCCATGTGATCTCTCGGACTTAACTTCCACAAATCAACTAGCCTTTCTTGGCAACACAAAAAGGATTGATGTTCTCTGCTGTGACACACAATCTTCATTTAACAACCCCAAACTGCTGCTTAAGTGCTTCAAAGCTCCCATGCTTCTGGGCTGTAGTTCATCTAATTAAACAAATTAAAATTCCCACCTGACTACAAAATGACAACATTTCAGTTAGATTACAATGATCTTACAAGTTGGCAGAAATTAATTCTTATTAATAGGTTATGGAATATTGATGTTTTGATATTCATACACTCCTATTATGTTGTGTACATGTAGAAGTAAAATCAGAATTGTAGCGGGAATGGCAACCCAAATGATTTGTATTTTCTTCTTTTATTTGCAGTTTCCTTAATTTTGACAAAATATGAAACAAGTCTATTTAAACACAAACAGCAGAACTTGAATGACATAAATTCGGTTAAAAAAAACTCTGAAATTTAAGTCAAAAGCTTTCTTAAAAGGTCAAAATAATACAAATATATATTCATTATTTCATGGAATGTACATATTCTTTCTATTCATTTATAAGTAAACATTAAAAAAAAAAACAATGGGTTCCAACATCTGTAAGTTTAGTATTGGCGAATGTGGCGAAATTCGCTTTGCGAGTATATTTTGAAATTTCTCAAAAACTAGAGCAAAATTGACAAATGTTGCTGTATAAACTATTCACAGTTTTTGCAGCAAAATTCTGCCCTGTGTTTATTTATTTTTATTTTGTATTTTATTTCATAACTTAATATTATTATATTAATCATTTTGTAGCACAATACATGGTAATGACAAATAGTATGTATCATGTTGAATATGTGTGCGTGTGCGTGTGCGTGTGCGCGTGTGCGTGTGCGTGTGCGTGTGCGTGTGCGTGTGTGTGTGTGTGTGTGTGTAGGGACACTTATTTGAGTTTTGTTCTGACAAAAATGTTGTGTTTTTGTTTTGAATGTGGTCTTAATTCTGAAATACAGTATATATATATTGTTCTGATTTTGCCAAAACTCAATTTGTTTGGTTTTCAATTTGAATTTATACCAAATTATGAATAGAAAAATTCAAAATAAGATGCAAAATGCAAAAAAATACATAAAAAAAAGCATGAAGCCAGTCTCAAACAAGAATAACATCATTCAAAGTTAGCAACTTAAAATGGAAAAACGTAAAATATTTTTTTTTTAAAAGACATGCCGGGAAACACCACGAGATGGGCACGAGATGGGCACGAGATGGGCACTACTCCTAGTGTTCTGGGAGAGATGTATTCACATGAACTTTTTCTGCTTTATCAAATTTTGCCAAGTGAATTACAAACATTACAAAATGTTGCAAGTATCAAACCAACATTGGCACAAATCTGTGGAATTTTAATCTTGCCCCAATGTTTCTAAATATTTTGCTCCTTTTGCCCCCCGTCTGCCCTAGCTTGCACCTTGGGGAGCGTCAGTAGGAGGAGTGGTGGGGAGTTACATGATGCACAGATTATAATATGATGTGTCACATTCTGCGTCTCTGCCCCAGTTTGCACCTTGGGTAGAGTCAATTGGGGAGAGTTACATGGTACACAGATTATAATGAGATGTATCACATTCTGCATCTCTGTCCCAGCGTGCACTGTGGGGAGAGTCAGTAGGAGGAGTTGGGGGGAGTTACATGGTGAACAGATTACAGTATAATGAGATGTATCACATTCTGTGTCTCTGCCCCAGTTTGCACCTTGGGTAGAGTCAATTGGGGAGAGTTACATGGTACACAGATTATAATGGGATGTATCACATTCTGCATCTCTGTCCCAGCGTGCACTGTGGGGAGAGTCAGCAGGAGGAGTTGGGGGGAGTTACATGGTGAACAGATTATAATGAGATGTATCACATTCTGCATCTCTCTTTCCCAGCTTGCACCGTGGGGAGAGTCAGTAGGAGGAGTTGTGGGGAGTTACATGGTACACAGATTATAATGGGATGTATCACATTCTGCATCTCTGCCCCAGCTTGCACCTTGGGGAGAGAGAGAATAGTCGGAGGAATTGGGGGGAGTTACAGGGTGCACAGATTAAATGGAGATGTATCCCATTCTGGTCTCAGTCCCAGTGTGCCTTTGGGAGATAGTCAGTAGGAGGAGTTGGGGGGAGTACACGGGCAAAGATTATAATGAGATGTATCACATTCTGCGTCTCTGCCCCAGCTTGCCTTGGGGAGACTCATAGGAGAGTTGGGGGGGAGGTATGGTGCACAGATTATAATAAGATGTATCACATTCGCGTCTCTGCTCCAGTTTGCACCTTGGGGAGAGTCAAGTAGTAGGAGTTGGGGGAGGGGGGGGGGAGTTACATGGGACGCACAGATTATAATGAGATATGTCACATTCTGCGTCTTCTGCCTCAGTTTGCACCTTGGGGAGAGTCAGTAGGAGGAGTGGGTGGGGGGGGGGCAGATCTGGTGCACATATTATAATGAGAATGTATCACATTCTGCATGCCTGCTCCAGCTGCACCTTGGGGAGGTCATAGGAGGAGTTGGGGGGTGTTATTGGGGCACAGATTATATGAGAGTATCACATTCGCGTCTCTGCCAAAAGCTTGACACCTGGGGAGAGTCAGTAGTAGAAGGAGTTGGGTGGGAGTTACATGGGGCACAGATTATAATTAGATGTATACATTCTGCATCTCTGCCCCAGCTTGCCCTTGGGGAGAATCAGTAGGAGGAATTGGGGGAGTTACAGGGTGCACAGATTATAAGAGATGTATCCCATTCTGCGTCTCAGTCCCAGTTGAACTTTGGGGAGAGTCAGTAGGAGGTTGGGGGGAGGATTACACGGTGCAAAGATTATATGAGATGCATCACTTCTGCGTCTCTGCCCCAGCTTGCACCTTGGGGAGACTCATTAGGAGGAAGTTGGGGGGAGTTATATGGTGCACAGATTATAATAAGATGTATCAATCTGCGTCTCTGCTCCAGTTGCACCTTGGGGAGAGTCAGTAGAGGAGTGGGGGGGGGGGAGTTACATGGGGCACAAGATTATAATGAGATATGTCACATTCTGCGTCTCTGCCCCGGTTTGCACCTTGGGAGAGGTCGTAGGAGGAGTTGGGGGGGGGGCAGTTACATGGTGCACATATTATAATGAGATGTATCACATTCTGCTCTCTGCTCCAGTCTTGCACCTTGGGGAGAGTCAATAGGAGGGTTGGGGGGTGTTACATGGGGCACAGATTATAAGAGATGTTTCACATTCTGCGTCTCTGCCGAAGCTTGCACCTGGGGAGAGTCAGTAGAAGGAGTTGGGTGGGAGTTACATGGGGCACAGATTATAATGAGATGTATCACATTCTGATCTCTGCCGAAAGCTTGCACCTTGGGGAGAGTCAGTAAGGAGGGAGTTGGGGAGGAGTTACATGGTGCACAGATTATAATGAGATTATCACATTCTGGCTCTGCCGAAAGCTTGCACTTGGGGAGAGTCAGTATAGGAGGAGTTGGGAGGAGTTACAGGGTGCACAGAGTATAATGAGAGGTATCACATTCTGCATCTCTGCTCCAGCTTGCACCTTGGGGAGGTCAGTAGGGAGGAGTTGGGGGGGAGTTACAGGGGCACAAGATTATAATGAGAGTATCACATTCTGCGTCTCTGCCCCAGCTTGCACTTTGGGGAGAGTCAGTAGGAGGAGTTGGGGAGAAATTACAATGTGTACATTATGTAATTATGTATCACATTCTGTGCCTCTCTATGACCATTTTTTCTCGATTTATTTCTCCCAAACCCCTCCATACACTGAAGTGGTTAAGTGTAATGATTTACACTTATGCCACATCTACATCTTTATCAGATGTAAGAATGGTTCTTACATACGTTGCAATACGGAGCAGTGAGTACATAAACACACTTTCTTACGTTGATACAAAGACCCCAAAGCGCTGTGACATTTTGCAAATATTAGCTAACTTGGGAATAACATTATCTCCGTGAGAAAGATAAGATGTGTTTTGGACTTGTTTGGAAAACTGTGAAAGTTCAAATTTTCCCCTAAAAACTTTCATCTATCCTCAAGGGGGTGCCAACTCCAGCCTTCAAGATCCACCAACTGGTCAGATTTAAGGATCATGCCTCAATCCCCCTCACAGGTGGCTTAGTCAAAGACTGATTGAGCCACCCTGTGCTGAAGCAGAGATATCCTCAAAACCTGACCGTTGAGAGGGTCTTCTTGAGGACCTGGAGTGAGCCCCCTGCTCTAAAGTATGGATTAGTTTCCAAAGTGTCCAGTGAAAACATCAACAAGCATCGCCGCAGGCGCAGGTAAGTATACTGTAGGAAGCAATCACTCCAAGAAAAGAAACACTAAGATCAAAACGTAATATCGTAGAGTGGTAAACTCGGGGGGGGGGGGCACTGTATGCAACTTTCCAGCAGGAATAGCGGGGTGTAATAACACGTTTCTGGGGATAGTGACTGTATGGAAGAAAGAGGGAGTTTGGCTGCAGACCTACAGTGCCATATTCTGGACGTGCAAACTGTGTGCATAAAGTCATTTACATTCTACTATTGCGCTTTATGGAGACGCTGTCAGAGTTAATGGATATTGTATTTCTATTAAGTGTTATTTAGTGAAGATTTTGTATCTTTTTTATTTTACCCACCATACATCTATTCAGTTTGGTTGTCAGATACTTTTCATTCTGTCACTGGAATAAGACATGGGTATTTGTCTGTTTTTTTAAAGGGGTACACTGTCAAGTGCTGAGGGTGATTTCAAAGGATTTAATGAAAGGGTAGGACGAAAAAGAGTGATTAGGTACTGTAGTAGGGAGATAATGCATTGAACTCATCATTCTGAAAGGTATTACTTTGGGTTTTCCAATATGTGTTGAAGGGGAAGATCAAGAAGTGATTTTCGGAGTGAAAAAAAATGAAATAACCAGGAATACTAAGAAAAAACTTCATCTAATTTAATCACTAACTTGCTGTGGCTCAAACCACAAAGAAGTCAGGGCTTTTCTTACTTCTAATATAAAACATTTTTTTGATGCATTAGATTAGTGAGTTATTACAAAACACAATACAGTACTAAGAGTATAGACGTTGATGTAGACTCCACACTGTGCTTTTAACGTTATTTTCTCAGCTTTGTGGTTTGTCCGCGTGATACGTTTACCAGCCTTCGTGGAGGGCGTCGCTACAAAAAGCGCGGAGAATGGCGATCTGGTATAGTTACGACTTTCACACCTTTAGGAAGTTCTCCCATGGATCTTGATTGATTTTTGAAACCCATGTACCTTTTATAGAAACATCATTCTTTAATACAGTTTTTCCAGTCAAATGCAGCGGTGCTCGGTCAGTTCAAGAACATGCATTGTGAAGTTTGCAGTTATAAAAAGCATTGTGCTGTTCTAACCTATGTACTGGTTTATGTCATTACAAGATGAAGAGATTTTTTTACATCAGATCGCGATGCAGCTAGAGACAAATTCAGGCTTAGGACGAGAGTTGTTCCTACTGTAGATGTGAAGATGTGCACAAAAGTATTACACTTTAAAAGGCACATATATATTTCCATGTGTACTATAGGCATCACCAATGGACCAAATATGTCAAAGGCGTGGACAGGCAGGAGTGGCCAACTTCGGCCTCAAGGGCCATGAAAGCGCAGGTTTAAGCGATATATTCTGCTTCAGCACAGGTGGCTCAATCAGTGGCTCAGTCTTTGACTGAGCTACCGATTGAGCCATATGTGCTGAAATGAGGACTGATTGAGCCACTGTGCTGAAGCAGGACAGATTCGAGCCACCGTGCTGTAGCAGGGATATCCTTAAACATGACATGTGGTGGCCTGAGAATGGAGTTTGGTCCCACCTGGTGTAAAGCAATAGGTAAACTAAGCTGATATAATGTACATGAGCGCATTAAGATGATTAGTATAAGCCTTTGAATTTAGAAGGTGATATTAATATGTTTGAAAACAGATCATGCATTCCGAAAACCTGCGTTTGGGAATAAGCTACAGATGTACTGTCGCAGACATCATACTCCGACTGGCGCGCTAATAAGGATGCAATAGCACATGGCACGCTGCGCTCTCATCCACGGCTGCATTCAAAAAACAATGTCCGCGTTTCACTCTGGTGCCATGCGACCCGCCCCCGTTGCCGTAACATAGCTGCTATATCGCATATTTAATAATATATATTTTAATGTATGGTGAGCAATGCACCAGATAAAATCAAATTGGTGTTTTCTCCTAAAACACATCCATCCCTTACATTAGGAGATAATTTTTTTGATTTCATCTGATATGTTTTCTAGAACTTTGGAATTTAACATGCATTAAAATAAGTTGTGGTGGGTAAAAAAAAGGTGACAAAAACCCCCTCGACATATAGCACACAGAAAAACACATATGATCACTTGTGAGCACATTTATTTATTATTATTTTATTTATAAAATATTTACCAGGAAGTAATACATTGAGAGTTACCTCTCGTTTTCAAGTATGTCTGGGCACAGAGTTAAGGACAAATAATACATGGTACTAAGTACAGTTACATAAATGAACAGGGTTACATTATATACCAGACCATTGCGTGCACAGTTAAAGAAAATATATTTATTTGAGCGTATTGAAACAGTTACAGCCCAGGTTAAAATGTGAGACAGCCTTAGATTTGAAAGAATTTAAGACTGGTAGGGGATGTGAGGGTCTCTGGTAGGTTGTTCCAGTTTGGGGTGCAATCCCTGGTAGAGAAGGAGGAACGTCCGGATACTTTGTTGAGACTTGGGACCATGAACAGTCTTTTGGAGTCTGATCTAGGTGATAAGTGCTGCAAGTGGTAGGGGTGAGGAGATTGTCTCAGTAGCTGGGTAGTTGCCCATGAAGAATTTAAAGGCAAGACAGGAAAGGTTGGAACTTTGCGCCTGGACTGCTAGTGTTGACCAAATCTAGTTTTGAGCATTTGCGCCATGATGTGGTTGTAGTCTGCTGAGAACAAAACGACAAATTGAATTTTAGAGGGTTGGTCAAGTTTGCTAAGGTGGGTTGAGGTACGAGGCCATTTACTAGGTCTCCAAGTCAATTAATTGGCTTAGCATCTGCTGTGCGATACGGCTTTCTGACCAGGAGACTTAGGGAGGATTGTGTTCCTGTAAAGTACCCTAGTTTGGCGTAGCGAGGTCTTGGTTGTCAGGGTATCAATGTGCATCCCAAATGTTAAGTGGGAGTCAAACCATAAGCCAGTATTTTAAAATTAGTGACAGGTTTAGGGTGGTGTTAGGCGTGGTTCTAATCAGGAGCTCAGTCATGGAAGTTTACAAATGTTGTCTTGGCCAAAAAATACCATTGTTACAGTATTGTCACTGTTTAAAAACAGTTTGTTTTGAGAATCGTTCAGGTTTTTTTGAGTCTCAAAAAGTCAGACTGAAGTATGTGGTTGAAGGTCGAGAGGCGTTATGGCGTGTGCATATAGGATTTGTGTCATCTGCATTACATGTGTAGTGAGGCTTCCTTACAAAGCTGTGGAAGATCCTAATGAACACTGAGAAGAGAGGGGGCCCCAGAACAGAGCCTTGCGGGACACCACAGGAGATATAGGGGGTTGGAGTTAGAGCCTGAGATGGACACATGGTGGGAATCTTCCTGATCGTAGGACTGAAAACCAGTTTAAAGCATGTTTCCTAATCCAGAGTCTGGAGTTGTAAGCAGGATAGACATGATTCAACTGTGTCAAAAGCCCTTGCAAAAATCTAGGAATAATGCCCCAGTGAGTTTGTCCCCGTTCCATTCCACACTGGATTTCATGCAAACTTTTAGCAGGGGTAGTTACGTGGAGTGTTTGGGACTGAAATCCCAATTGGAATGGCTGGGAAGCGTTTTGGTATAGAAATCGCTTAGTTGCGACGGGTGGACACCTTTTTCCCTGCTTGGTAGAATGGGAGAAGTGAGATTGGCCTGGTGTTGTTGAGGACAGTGTTTTTGTCCCACTTTTGAAGATTGGGACACACTCTGGCAGTTTCCAGGTCTTAGGGATATGGCCTGCAGGACAGGATAGAGTGACTATGGAAGCATGGGTTTGGGCAATGGCATGGGGACACCAAGTCGTAGGAACCTAGATTGTAGTATGTCAGGTCCACATTGGTTGCTTAGTTTTTAGTTGAGGAGCGTTGTATAATTCCTCTTCAGATACGGGGCCAAATTGAAAATTGTGGGCAGGAGTTGATTGGGGAGGGGTGGGATTTATAGGGGTAACTCCTAGGATGAGATTCAGATTGTGGGCTGCGTTTCGCAATTAAGTATGGCACAACCCCACAAAGTAATCATTGAATGCATTTGCAATGTCAGTGGGGTTTTGTCAGAGTAATATCCCTAGTGATATTACTTGGTGTTTATGGTTAGGAGGCTGGAAATATTGTTGATAACCTTCCAGAAGTTAGCTGGGTTTGATGTATTTGGTGGAGATTGTCAGAGTAATATTGTGCTTTGCGATGCCTTGTTTGCCTTGTGCACTGTCCTCATGCATCTGTAGTGATTGAGGATCCGTTTGGTAGTGCCAGTACTTTGTAGCTTTTCCACAAGGCATCCCTGAAATGGTAGCGTGCTATTTATAGGTAAGGCTGTAACCCCATGGAAGGTGGCGCCCCCCGTACCCTTATTTTGCGTAGTGGAGCTGGGTATCGCAGAGTTTTAAGAACTCAGATGGAAATAGTCGAGCGCAGAAATCGTAGGGTCGGGCATTAAATCGATCTGTGCCATGGGCAGTGGTAAGGTCATCCAGAAACTGTTGTGGGTTAAAGTGTTTAAATGTTCTAGTGCGGAGAACTTTAGGGCTTGAATGGGGCGGTTTTTAATTTTCCTTACACAGCTGACACATTGCATGAGGTCTGTCACTGAAAATATCAGGAAGGAGCCAGAGGATTGGTTCTGGCTGGGGTTGAGGAGAGAAATCCAGTGTAGAAGAGAATGGTTATGCGATTTCAGGTTTATCCGTGTGGGTTTGGAAATGAGTTGATGATAGGTAAGGACTAGAGTTGTATCTGGATTTGTGGTTTGTTAGGGTCAAGCCCAATTGAAGTTGAAAATCCCAAGAATAGCAGCTCACTCTTCTCATTCAGGAGGAAAATGAGCCAAGAAATGTGGGTGATATCAGTCAGGGATGTAGAGGGGCTGAGGCGGGGGGGTGAGATGCCAGCAAGCAAGATTTGCTTAGAAAAGGGGAGGCAGATTTTGGCCAACTAGAATTTCAAAAGAGGGTGGGCTTGGTGGGCAAGGTTAGCAGTGTAAATTGTAATGGGTCTGCAATGATAAAATAACACCCCATCCTCCTCTCTTGACCTATCTCTCCTAAATGGAGTATCATTGGATGGCGATATTTGCATCAGGTGGTTTAGTGCATAACTTGCTTTCAGCTAAACATGGCATAGATACCAGCACTCCTATGTGGGGGGGGGTGGGGGGGGGGTAGGGGAGGGGCGTGCATTAGGGGAGAGGCAAACACACGGACACGCACTGGGGGTCTCTCAAACCTCAGACTGGAGGTGAAGAGACAAGAGACCCAGTCACTCCACAAGGGAGATGGATTGAGAATTATAGGGTAAGGGACGCAAATTGGTCAGGAGTATGCGGTTTATTATAATCTCTATAGTGAGATGAACCCCAAAGACTTCACGGTGTTGGAAATGGTGAGGCTATAAAACAACTTTTAATGGTACAGAACATATAAAATATATGGGGTAAAAAATTCCAACACAGTGTTATTTTGTGGTGTACTCTCGCTATCAGTAGATAACTATACCTCATACTCATATCCATTACAGTTCCTAACCCTTCAACTACATCATCTCATGTGAGAGTGAACGAAGTGCTTGTTCCCTCGGGGACTTCTCTCTCCACCTCCAGTAGGAACCCTGTATTCACCTCCTTAGACACAGTGCTTCCACTGCCAGCCAGGGATTCTGGGAAATGACATGGCCGATGAGCACACAGTTTCACCTTTTCTTAAAATCCATTTAAACATAGAATCTAAATGGAGAACAATCTCTCATTTTCAGATAATGCAATTTGTTTGACTCTTTAACATCCAAATTTAGGTAATCTTAATAGCTAGGAAATTCCAACTCATGGCGCAGGGGTGAAAAGTTTAGCTTTTGAGGAGGACACGCTTTCCTATGAGGATAACAATTCACCAAATGCAGAAAAAAAAACCTGTTCTGTTAATCTTGCTAAGATGAGACCGTAATTTAATTTGTTTAAATAAAAGGATTAAAAATAATGGATAATCACTGTATGTAAGAAAGTGACACAACTTTACTAATCTATGAAAATATGCAGAAAATAAAAGATTCTGTGTTAAAACAAACCATTGAGCACAACTTTTACTAGAGAGAAGAATTTTCCTGAATGCAATGAGAAGAAGAAAAAAAAACATTGGGTTAATAAAAAACGGATTTACAAAAAAAACAATGATTTGTATAATTTAGGGAGATTCATTACCGTAGAGGAGTGTTATCAGTGACATGAATGAGGGAGTTGTAAAGAGGGTACTTACAGTATATATACTGACACCTTGGTGGTTGGTGGCAAGAAAGGGGATTATAGTTGCCTGAAGAGCATAAAATACTAATTTTACTTGTGTGTTATTAAACCAGATGAATAACTAAACAGAGAGCCTAAAATCAATGTTCCAGGCACCCATGCCTTCCTAAAGATCTCTATATAATACACCCCTATCAAGATGCCCTTACTGTACATGTAACCCCTGCACCTTACCCAGCTAAAAGGAGGGAGTTACACAGGTGAATGTATAAGTGTAGTGTGTGTGCACTCGACTCTCTTGTCCTGGATCTCAGAGGCTGTGTGTCTGACAGGCTAGGTGTGTAAGTTTTGGTAGAAGGATAAAGGGCGCCAGAGACTTTTAGTTGACAAACAAAATGAACATTCTTTATTTTCCTACAAAACAGGACAGGCTTTCATAGTACATGCTTTCCTGGGCCCTGCACAGTTGGGTCCAGGATGGTCTCACATGGCTTGGGTCATCTTGCATTGTACATTCACTATCACTGATATTAGAAATGGTCCGTTCCATTACAAAGTGGCACCTACCACTAAGAGGGGCACTTTCCTGATATAGAAAATAACAAAAGATGCCCTATACACCTACCACAATTACACACAGTGAAACATTACATCACAAAAATGACACCCCACCTCTTTCTTAGGTGTGTTAGTCATAAATCCTCTTGTGGTTAAGGCCTTAAGCAACCACCCCCAGATTTTTTATTTTAGGTTATGGTGACTAAGCTGGTCACCATGGTTACATGTGGCGGTATCTGGACCCTCCAATATACGCTCACTCTGGGTGGACAGAGTGGGTCCTTCTGAAGGTGGGTGGAGCTTGAGTGGCAGTAGCCTAACTGCAACATTTATTAAAGGTTATTGAATGCATTAACAATTACATTACCTCTTATAGACAAACAATAACTGAATCGCATAGGGAGCTACATACATATGAGGCAATAGGATGTAAGTGGTACAAGAAGATAGACAACATTACTAGAAATAATGCAGGACAAATAAAAGGAAACAAACACTTTAAAAAAAGGCATAGATTGAATTAAAAAACAAGTCTAAAGTTATGCCAATTTTCATGGTTCAATCCTATTCATCTTAAAAATCAATTTAGCATAATATCAAAAACAAACTAAGAAAAAAAAGGTATGCGTATGGTAACAGAGAAAATAAACGTTCTGTCTCTTTAATTCTCTTGTGCCCTAGCCTTGGAGAAGTGTGCAGATATAAAGAATAATTTATTAGAACAGTCCGACCATTGCACAAGTCCTTGTTGACCTGCTGTGAGGTTTTCCATTCTTGATTTGATTGAGGATGTGGCAAATGGAATCTGGAAAGTTGTAAACACATTCTGTACGTTTCTCCTGCTGTGTTGCTTTGTGGTGTTATATACACATTTACATCTCTATCACCGGGATCCAGATGTGAAGGGGAACGCTGAATCAAGGGGCAAATATAATTAAAAGAAATGTTTGACAATGTTTTGTGTGATGGTTGGGGATGTGAAAGGCATGGAATAATCGAGCTAGGAGGCAAACACACCAAGGGAAATCCAATTGATAATATTCTACTTTAACAGAAGGTGCACTAGGTTCATGCAGCTGAGTTCAATTACATTTCCAAATTTGTAGCCCACAATATACAAAAATATGTTTTTTCCATGTTTCAAACAATTTGCCAGGCTACACTCACCAATAATTTGCACATGGCACATGGAAGTGTATATTTTAATAGCCACATCGGAGCTCCGGTATTTGCTATTACAAAGCGTGGAATTATTAAAGCGGACCAACCAAGTTTATTGTATATTAACATTGATGTGCGTCTGATACTGATTGACCCCAGCTTGAGGAGGATACAGTACCTCCGTGAGGTGGTGTCGTTGGGGGAAACAGTCAGGGCTCGTAGGCTGGCATGCGTGAGGAGGATAATTATGGCTGACTTTTTCATAGCGAGATCCCGCTCCATTGGCGGGCCAATAGGAAGTCGTGACAGACTCCGGTGGTTCCTATTGGCCTTGTGATCGGGGGAGACTTTGTAAGCTTTTAAACTCAGCGAGCTCGCGTTAGCGAAGAGTGGCTACCGTCAGGCCAAACGGAGGGGGTAAGTACTGTATGCTCTGGAGCAAGACAGTCCTTTGTAGTCTTAAAAGTGAATGGAGTTCCCGGATCTTGGACCGCCCCCTGCGTCGAAAACTGTGTATAAAACGCAAAAAAATAAATGTTTTTTAAAAGAGATTGATTCGCTCCATTAAGCATACTGGGCACTCGAGGACATCTACTGGACACCGGTTCACTTTGAAGGGATGTGTTCTGGAACATCATGGGGCATAGTGGCATTAGTGTCATAGTGGAATAGTTGAAGTAGATGAAGTTGAAAAGATACATACTCATTCAAGTTTCAAACGATAGTGCTAGCATTTAGATTACAGATACTTATCCTATATTGGGATTTACAGTATTTTGTGAATTCGCAGGACAAAGCGCAACACACAAAACCCCAGTGAAAGATCCAATGATTCTGTCTTGGGGAAATAAATGACTCCAAATAACACGCAATTAGATTGTCACTAGGATGATACATCCTTTCCCGTTTACCTGGTGTGGTATATCTAGGCTATCACCTTTCCTTTCTGAAAAGATGTCAACTTTTTGGTGAAAAAAAAGTATATTTATTGTATACTGCCATCAAAGTCTCGCATGAGAGTAAGAATTCCACTTTGTAAAACTTGCCCTTACGGTGTAAATAACCGCTTGCTTTGTTGCTAGTAAAATCCCTTTCCCTCCAACTCTAAAGCAGTGTTTTGCAAACCTCTCCCGTGATCCCGTGGCAAACCAGAGGTTTCTCAGACACACCACCTAACGATTAGTTAGTAGGGAAAAAAAGTACATTCCTATCGATGCGAGAGGCATTGGTTATTTCACAAAACTATGTGCGGGTGGTGTGGAATGGGTCAGGATGAGGAGGAGGGTTTGGACCACTGCTTAGGGATGACGCGGAGTGTCCTGGTGTACCTTGTCCCTTGGGATGATAGTTCTTTGAAAGCTCTGTAGTGACCCGACTATATGGGTATAAGTTATCATTATCCCTTAGATGCCTGGCGTTTCTACATGTAAAACAAATCTAACTTAGCTAAGCCTCTCCTTCATGAAATTCAGATTCAGCCATCCCCTTGATTAATGTGTGGCTCTAAGTCTGCTCTTTTCTAGTTTAATAATGTCCTTTTTTTTTTTAATGAGTAGTGCCCCAAACTATACTCATATTTAAGGTGTGGTCTTCTAAGTGACTGTATACAGTGGATAATTAACAGTATGCTTACTTTCAATCCCAGTCCTGTTTAATACAATCATACTTTAGGCTTTTCCTCGTGGACTCAAGCTATAGGGAAACTGAGGGCAATCGTGTGAAAATTGTACCTGTTCCAAAAGTACTTAAATTTCTCTAATGACATCATTCCCTTTGTAGGGCCTTTCATACAGGTGATAGAGGTAGGAGTTACACTTTTCTGTAAATAGGAAAACTCCAAGAGAAAGGCCTTCACCACTATAACGGAAAGTACATAGTTCAAGAGGACCTGAACCCTATACAGCCTGTGATCAGTGTGTGTAATCAGTGCTACGGGTAGAGACACAATGGGGAAAAGGTTTACCTGCAGTACTACAAAAAGACATTGGTGTTCTAAAATAGCGTGCAATCAGATCAAATATGGGAAGTTGCAACCAGCATCGAAAACGGTTGATGAGTATTAAGGTATTTTCAATTAGACAGGGAAAACTGACTTCATATCAGGGAATATTTTCTTCTCGCAATGCGAAGCTCTAAAAAGCTCAGGGAGATTCAAACCATTCTTTATAACGTCTTAATACTGCCATATTCTTAGTTATGAACTCACTCCATTTTTTTTTGTGTATCTAGGTTTTACGGGGAAAAAAATTTGGTTTTAAACAATGTGGAAAAAAAATCAACTATTGGCTTTTGTATGTGTGTTTCATTGTAAAAAAAAAACAATGTCACGTACAATTTGGGGTCAAAGAAAATGCACAGTTAGCAGAAAAAATATATAATTAAAGGCAATAGGATACTTTGTCTTGATATTCTGGATTAATAATGATGAAAGCTAATGTCGTAAGGAAGTCAAATGAATACAAAATTCTACAATCATGTGTCTGATTTGCCTATATTGAATTATGTAAGTGATTATCTTAAATGCCAGTACAGGAAATGGACAGTTTGAAACAGTACTAGTGTAGCATTCCACGGACACAACAAATGTTTCATAACTCTGAAAGACTGGAAGGGTACAAGGCAAACATGTTAGAGCCGAAAAAATATAAAGATATTGTGACAGCGACTCGGTTTTGCTTAGGACGCAGAGTATTTAAAAACGGAATTGGACTAGCTGTGTGCCAATTTCCAACTGGTTTCCTTGGTGATTTAATTTTAAAGATGGAATTTGATTGATTTTTTAATTTTATAGATTGTATGTACAGGTTGGTACTGGGTATAGGTAGTTTGTAATATAATGTTAGTGGTTGTTTCAGAAATATGGATGTCGGCCGCAGCTCATAGGCAAGGCTCATAGTTACATAGTAGATGAGGTTGAAAAAAGACGTAGTCCGTTTTAAGTTCAAAATGGTAAATTTTAGGACAACAGATACTTTACCTTTATCTTATACTACTATTGATCCAGAGGAAGGCAAAAACAAAACCCCCAGAGTCATATCATCCACATGATGTCTAATAAGGGGAAAATAAAATCATTCCTGAACTCCAAGAATTGGCAAATCGGATTAATCCCTGGATCAACATAGTTTCCATGTATATTATTTGGGTATCTCCCTGTATACTTCAAATCTAAAAAAAAAAATGTCCAAATTTATTTGAAAAAATATATTGTATCTGCCATCAACAGTCTCATGGGTAATGAATCCAATTTTACCTGCCTTTACTTAAAGAACACTGTCCTTGTTGTGGTGGAAATCTCCTTCCTCCAGCCTTAAGGGGATGGACCCGAGTACTTTGTAATTCCGGGGGATGAATAGTGCTTTTGAAAGCTCATGGTATGTGTCCCCGAATATATGTGTATATAGTTATCATATTCCTCTCTTAGACGCCTCTTTCTAAGAGGATAAATCTAAGTAGCTAGCTCTCCTCATAAGTTAGATGGTCCACCCCCGTTATAATTGATGGCTCTGCTCTGGACTCTCTCTAGATTCATTAATGTCTGTTCTTAAGATTGGTGCCCAAAAATTGTACTCCATATTCCAGGTGAGGTCCTTACTATGCTTGCAAAGGGGCATTTAATAATGGTTTACTTCCCTTCCATCCATTGGCCCGCTGATGCAAAATAAGATCTTATTTGCCTTTGGAAGCTACTGACATGACTTTGGGCACTATTGCTACGCGACTGTCTACAAGAACTCCTAATCCTTAATCCATCAAGGAATTCCCCCAATTTATCCCCAGTTAATTTGTTAATTCGCCTGTTATCTTGCATACAAATGCATAACTTACATTTATCTGTCGTACACCTCATTCTGCATGTACCTGCCACGTGTCCAGTCCCTCCAAGTCATTCTGAAGGAGAGAAATTACATCTTGCTCTGATTCTCTGTACCTTACACAATTTAGTATCAGTCAGCAAAGATGGAGGACTTTGCTCGCAGATCCCAACCTCAAGATCATTAACAAGCAAGTTAAAAAGCAGGGGTCCCGTACTATCCCTGAGGCATCCACATCTTGACTTGCCAACCTGAAAAGTTCCATTTATGACACACTCTGTGTCTTCCTTTAACCAGTTTCAATTCAAGATGCATATATTATTACTGCGTCCAATTTGCTTTATTTGTTACCCAACCTCTTGGTGCAACTGTTATCAAAAGCCTTTGCAAAATCTAGTAGGCTAATGGGGAAAGTTTGGAAAACAACTGGTTTCATCGCTGGAAACACTGTTCCGACACCTATTTTACAGCTGAACAGTTGTTTTCCGCCCATTTCTAAAAGCCCCATCTATGGAACACCCCGTCCCGGGCCATTACCTGCCGGTGTGGGCCTCACCAGGTGGCGAAAGCATCCAGGTGGTCCAACCAGCAGTCGCCGCAGGATGGCACCCTCCATAATCACTTAAAACACCACAGATAGGTTCCCAGGGGAGAAGAGGGAGTCTTGTTCAACAATGGCTCTATATGGCTACTTTCGATTATTAATATCACACGTATTGCACTCTCCTTCAATTAGTATCCTTGAATGTTCGTAGAGTTCAGAGTTGGGTTGATTTACCAATCACTCTATTTGCAGTTTACAATACGCTATTTTTCTTATGTCATTTACATTGTGGTTTTCATCAAATGATTTTCTCGTCTTTTGCAAATATAAATTAAACATTGGTGGTCTTTTGCAGAACATTAAGCATACATACGGACTAATTAAAAGTGGGAATTTCACATTGCTTTTTCATTATTTGCTCAATGAGGAACTGATATTTCCAGTTTGTGTTACTGTCTTGCCTTCATTTTTAAAGGACAAGTTTCACATACTAATTTTTTTTATCTGCTCTATTATTTTTGCCTGGGTGTTAAGCAGGGGTCCAAAGTGCAGGGGACCACGTTAATGTAGCCATGTTTGGCAATTCAGGACACAAGGGCCACCAGCAGGTCAGTTTTCAGGATATACCTGCTTAAGCACAGGTGCTCAATAAGTGGCTCAGGCAAAGACCTGATTGTTGGTGGACTTTGAGGACTGGTAGTTTGGGCTACCCTGGGGTTAACCTCTGGGGGTCCTCTGAAGTGTATTTAACTTTGGATACACCTTTTAATGTGTTCAAAAATTATTAATTGTTGGATATTAAAAGGAATTGATATTTGAAGAAGTGCCAGGAAAAATGATAGATGCCTATTCGTTAAACTAGGATATGTCATTGCAAATATCGCCCCATAAAACCGCATATGAGATTAACTGACCAAAAATCAGGCATGTTGTGTATGCATTAAAATGATCTACATAAATATCCGTACGAAGGGATGTTGGAGTTAGAAATTCACCTCCTGGGGGTACCTGAAATAGGGCTGTGCGAAGAGGAAAGAGAGACTGAGACCAACTTAGGAAAAGGGTACATTGATCTACTTTATATAATCAAAATAAAATGAACCTATATGTATCTCCACATGGGGAGATACATGAGCAACAGACCTGGGATACCGGGATATATGCTAATAAATATGTAAATACATCCAAATGGCTGATGAAGCAATATATGTATTGGGTATGTATAACCCAGGTATAATGTGATTGCAGATAACTCCGACATGAAGTATAGGGAATCTATTGGAGGTCAGTAGGACTCTCCAAATTGATTCTCTCTTTTGGCCAAGATCCCCAAAAGGTGCTGAATTCAGCCCATATTTTTCCCCAGTCATGGGCGAAACAGAAAGCTAAAGGTGACCACCCTTGTTGTAACCTTGGCCTTTGTCTGTCTTGTAAAAGCCCTGATTTATCTTACCTAGAGGGACAAACATTCATGCTGGGACTTTATATGTCATATGCCAATCAATCTTAATCAGTGCCAAATAAAATATGTTATTGCACAATTGCACAAAATGTGGATCTGGTCTGGCATTGGATAGCATGGGTAGCAAACTAAGTATAAACTGATGTTTTGTCGTTTAGATACGCAAATAAGGATGACCACAGGAACATGCAAATCGTATGAAAATGGAACATTTTGTTTGGGGCCAGGTAACGCAAGTATTGAAGTTATGACTAGGCACACTAATTTGGCATGTTGGAACTAAGACAAAATTAACCTCAAATATAGAACAAATAACTGTCTGCACTTTGTTGGAAAATGGTGCCAGAGAAAGAAACAAGGATTGGTTTCTTAACTGTATTTTTTAGGTTTACTGATTAATTTAAAGATTGGGTGTAAAATAAAATTACGTATGGTGAGATACCCTGATAGAAATTGATCTTTGTGAAAATTAATTGAAATATTCTCGGCAATGTATCTAGTGGACGTTTAAAATGCACCGCAGTCCAAATTAACCTAGTTTTTCTATCACTATAAGCACTGATATAAGTAAATTGCTTCAACAGAAGGGAAACTACTCTTTTCCTACAGACCAGGAAGTCGAAATAATCTATGTTCCTTATGGGTAATGATGAATGATGTCTCTAGAACAGCAATTAAAAACTCATGTACGTCAGAGTTTTAGAAGGTGATTTCCTAAGCACTAGTTAAAAACAAATCTACCACTCTTTCTTGCTCCAGGATTTCCTGGTTTGAAAAATGCTACATTGACCATGTTGATGGCAAGTGTAAGCAAATATCGTCCCTAAACGAGTCCATAAGGGAGCTTTCATTTTTTAAATATCAATAAGAAGCAGAATAGTTTATTGATTGATCAATGGTTCTTTTTCTGTTGGTGTTTCCTTGCTTTATTTGATCAAATGTAGGACATCGTAGCATAGGTCTACCAAAGTGATCATGAGGTGTGAAAACCCCTTTTGTCTCAGTTACAAAGGGTTGCCCAAACAGACTCCAACCTCTGGCATTAAAAATCCAGCATGTCAGTAGCATTTATGATAGGACCAGTACTTGTAGGTGGCAGAGCGTCTTCCATCTTTTCACTCCATCCGTTTGTCAGTGTAACCCTAGATGGCGTATAATATGTAATATATGTAAGATGTAATATACTTAGTCCCATATGTCCAGGCGTGTTACAGGAAAGTTGTGGGGATTTTATTTTTCAAGCCACCATCCCAAATACTAATATAACTCGGGGTAATATGCTCCAAATTGCAACTGATAAAGGAAAAAAAAAAAAGTCTGGAAAAACTGTATTTCTCTTTCATTTCCTTATTGAATGAAACCAATGAGATCAATCGGTTTCCATAAGCACATATAAGGGTCGCTGCGTTCTTACGTAATCGACATCAGTATTTTGTCGTACTGGTCAAGTAGGTCGGTTCTCTCCTCATAGTTTGGTACTTTATGGTAAATCTTGGTAAGAGAACCCCTCCGGATTCCCTATTACTATTGCCAAGGAGAAGATTAGTCTCAAGTTTTCCCCTGATTTGCCATTATAGTTTAGTTTGGCCGTGGAAGAAAGCAGGTGGGGGCCTTACCAGTGGCCTAGCCCTTGTGCTAAATGAAGGCCCCTGCATTTGTAATATGTCCTCCCGCAAGGGACACATGACTGGATGGCCAACAGTTGAAATACGGAATTGATCAGGATCTGCAACCACAACGATTGCAAGTACCGGTATCTCGCCGGCTGACAGTGAGTAGCAGCGGCCGCGCTGCCCCGACAGCAGATGCATGCCTCTACACGTTCTAGTCTTGCGACGACCGAAATGTTGGGCCCAACTTCCACCACCACGCGCAGAACCAGTGAAGCACTGGAGACATCCTCCCAAGGTAGTGTATTTTGTGTTGGGACCCCTCATCTCTATTGACTGTTAATATCTTCTTGGAGCTTGCAGATCATGTGACCGCGTATTGAAAGATGGAACATGAGATGGCGACACTGTGAGGGCGAGAGTCCGTAGACACTTAGGTAACGCCACCTATCCAACATTCCAAAGAGTTTGAAGATTCCTTGATTTAAACATGGTGGATGAAATATTCAACTGTACAACCATAGTAAATGTAAGAGAAACTACAGTTATCATGTGTATCCTGGAGGAAACATATAAGTATGAGTTTAGCATCAGGGTGGCCAATTCCAGTCCTCAAGACACCACCACAGGCCAGGTTTTAAGGGCTATGTTTGTCATCAGCACAGGTGGCTCAATCAGTGGTTCAGTCGTTGACTGTATATACAATACAATCATGGACTGAACAGCTGTCTCGCTGACTAACTAATGTTAGAGGAAACCCATATAATATAATAATAGTTGACATGCTGCAATATGTCATTTGCGAAATAAAATGTGGTTAATGTATTACAATATATTCTCTGCTTGTTACAAATAAGAAGTGGAAAATAGGCTGAAGCGCTCAAATGCCAGGTATAATATCAAAAATAATAAGCCAAACCACTCAAACCAGGGTAATAATCATTGATTAAGTACCTATTGTGTGAATAATGGGTTACTATCCTCCTGAAGGACAGGTGGTGTGTGGTGCAACCACTCACCATCAGTCTCATTGGCAGGGTCCCTGAAAAATATACAATACTCACATCCTGGTAGGGCAGGTAGGCAGGCTTGTGTTTTGTCACATTAAAGTGCCCTTTTAATCATTTTTGTTTGTGGTCCTTCCTGCTCCGTTGTGCGTGTGCGCTTTTGTTAAATAATAAGCTTACAGGAATAATTTTTGTTCAGTTGTATTATTTCAGTGCTCCAGGCATGATCAGATCATTTGTAGTTGTAGATCCACATATTCCTCACATATGTTGATTGATTATTCCAACTCTGAGAAATATTTTGCTTAAAACTTCTATAAAATTAGCAAATTGAATCTGCAATCGGGTCCAAATGATGGTCCAAATAACACACACGCATAGTGCACACACGCAAGCTCCATGCCCGCCATAAAGACAAAGGTCATTACACCTGCTCATATTACTCGATGCTTCTGCAGCATTTGATACTGTGGACCACCCTTTTCTCCGTTACATTCTTCATACTTTGGTATTCATAACAGCGCTCTATCCTGATTTCCTTACCTCTCCATCGTACTTTCAGTGCAAACACCTCATTTCTGTCAATCTCTCTGTGGCGGTTTACCCCAGCGGACAGCCTGTGACCTGCTCTTTTTTCTATACCCCGCTACTCTCTAGGTGACCTTATCACCATATCATACAATATCCCTCCTAAGCTCATGATACACAAATGTCACTTTAACATGACCTCCCACAATCTGCCGTACAGCACAAAGTCTCTGAATGTGTCTCCGCTATATCATCTGGATGGCTCTCTGCTGACTCAAAAACTTAACATGTCCATGACGGAGACTCCTCATCTACTTCTAACAATTCTGGCCCTACTGCCCCTTTCGATTAGTACTGTGCAAAATCATCATGTACTCACCGGTTATCACAACCACACTGCCTAGGGTCACATTTGCTTCCTCCTCACATTCTCCTTCACATTCACAATGTAGCTAAAATAGTTGTGTTTTTCTCCATAACATTGCAAAAGATCGCCTCTTCCTCTGTCACTCTACTGCTTAAAACCTAACGTAGGCTCATTCTCTCGTTCTCGATATTTGCAAACCTTCTATGTGTCCGGCCTACTGATTCTCACACCTGCTCTCTATAATCTATCCTACACGCTGCTGCAAGAAATCACTTTACTACTCTCCTAAATCTGTTCCAGCGTTCTCTCCTGCTGAAACTCCTCTCTTGGTCTCATTAACCCTCGTGTCACCTACAAAATTCTACTCCTAACTATTTAAGGCTATCTGGTATCTGCCAGAGACCATATCCTAAGAGCTGGAAAACTGTGAGAGTGTTTTAAGTGTCACTCATCTCAAAAAGTGGGAACAAAAAACATGTCTCAAAATACAGGCCAATCTACTTCATCCCCAATTCTATCCAAAGTCATGGAAAAATGTGTCCACTCCAATAAGCGATTACTATAACAAGACCTAATTCCCTAGCCAATTCCAATCTGCCTTCGCCCCCCAAACCATCCACGATAACTACCCTGCTTAAAAGTTGACAATGAAATCCAGTGTTGGAAAGGAACGGGCGGTGTCAACTCACTGGTGCAATATTCCTAGATTTTGTAAAGGCTTTTGATTACTGTTTGATCATGCTGATCCTGCTTAACAAACTCCAGAGCTCTGGAATAGGGAAGCATGCTTTAAACTACGGCTTTCGGTCCACCTATCAGGTAGATCCCCAACATGTGTCCATCTCTGGCTCTAAATCCAACCCTGGGATATCACGTGGTGTCCTGCAAGGCTCTGTCTTGGGGACCCTATCTTACTTTTTTAAGACTATTTAATAGCTCTGTGGTGATAAATACATTTGCAGATGAACTGACTTTGGTACCCTTGCCAGAATGCACTTACCAGAACACCCAATACGTATGCTGTAAGTTCTTCCTACTTACCACTTAGATTGTAAGCTCGGCAGGACAGGTGAATCCCTTTCCTATTGTTACTTCATGTCTGAAGCACTTATTCACACTATGCGTTATTTATTATGTCATGTGTATTACTGCTGTAATGATGCTATGTACATGGATGATGCTCTATAATAAAGAATATACATACATCTATCGACCACAAACACCGTTATCAAGACCCCCCAAAAACCTCTGGACACCAGGATCTTCAACTTTTACATATTCATCATCCCACAGTTTAAACAACATGCTATCTACAGAACGTAACCACTGCCATAAAAAGTGACATTGTCAACTAGAACCAATAGATTGTAATTGTACAGATTTTTTTAGCAAATGTCTGTAATTGCTTTCTTTTATGCTCTTCTTTCAGCCAGCTTCCTTTCTTCTTGCTTTCAAAATTTACAGCAGTTATTCTTTTGGATTGAGAATATTAGCAACTGAGAGAGATGATTATTAGTCCACTTCATGAAAAAATAAAAAAGCGACATATTCTTAATAAATTTGTTTAATGGCATATTATTGACAACTAGCGATAACAGACATGTCACCGCTGCTCGCCACTGCTCCGGTAATGGACAGGTTTCGTGATGCGTAAACAGAATGATCAAGAAAGACTATTACAGCAAAGAATCTTCGCCAGACTAAAGAGAAAGAGACAGAAAGGTGGGCAACAAAGGTCAACAAATAATCTGACCTTTTCAATGGAGGAAGAGAGAAAGATGTCAGTTTGTTCCTTTCCATGGGTGGCAAGATGTCCGGCGAAACAACTGAGGAAGGTGAAAAGCAATTGTACAGGAAAATGACCGCTGCAGTCTTACAGCAGTACCTGAGCTAGGATCGTACTTCTTATGTAAACTGTACCAACTTCCAAAAGTTCACTTAAATATCTTCACTTTCATGTAATTACTTGTTTAATTGCAAATTGACAACAAATAATAGAGCTGGCAGCATAATAGAAGCAGTATGTGTAATAAATCTACATGGCATGATTAATCACCCAAACTACAAAATGTTCCTTTTCTACAGTATAATATATCAATATAAAACAAAACATCATGGTTCAGTAAGAGTATAGAACCGTTTTGTTGTTGCTGTAATCCAGACAGATATCTTGGTTTATTTTGTACTGATTATTAAGGCTCTTTATATTTCTGCAAAAGTGGCAGCTCGAGCGTCCATCGCCGAAGAAGTCTATGGAGATTTTTGGCTAAATCAAATGATTCCCTAAATCTCTCACTAAAAGTGGTGACTTTCTGCATTTTGTTTTTTATGACAAATGACATCCATGTCATGGAAAGGGTAAGAGCATTTGATACGATCATTGTATACAATAATGAACCAGTTGATTCTTAAGATTGTAAAGTTAAAAAAATATATATATATTTAAATCGCTTTGAACTTAAGCCAGGAAAAAGTTATATTTCCATTGCCCTCGATGTTTTTTCTTACGGTATGTATTATAGCTTGTGTGCAGTGCTGGATTCCTGTGTAAGCTAAATAAGCTACAACTTAGGGCCTCGCAATTTGAGAGGGACTCCAAATACTGACCCATGTTCTTCGCACTAATGCACAACCCCTGGTGGTGTATACATATAAGGTACAAAGTACTAAAGCAGTCACAGCATAACAGCATGGACTATGAGGTCAGAGCACTAGAGGTGGGGATTTGGATACCGCGTCGATGCGCGGTTCCTTGTCTCACTGATTTTGCAGATCAATCTGAAAAAAGGGCGATTCGCGCTTTGCGTATTTTTATTTATTATTATTACTGCGCCAATTCCGCAACCCGCAGACGGATTCCTAGAATCCAATCCGCCAGATTCAGCGATGTTGGTTTAAGAAACCCGCCACACGGATTACTAAATCCGCAGATTGGATTTACAAATCAGTCCACAGCGGTTTTTTTATCCAACGGCGCGTGTTTGATGAATCCGCGCGGATTTAAACTGAACCAAAAATCATGCGATGATTTACCGGCGCAAATGGATATTTGGCGGTAACATCAGCGAAAAATCCGGGGGAAACGGAATTGGGCGATTGTCCGACCGTCGCTACTAAGCACAAAGAAAAAAAAGGAATCACAGTAACAGAGGATTACAATCTATAGGCGATGACACGTTTATAGGGATGATTACTAAGACAGTTGTATGCCATACAGGATGCCTTCCAGCTTGGAAGACACCTAACAGGACCGTTCAATTGATACATGGTTTTGTATGAATAATATTTTTCAAACAGTAAATCAATTGTACAATGTGATATAATTGTGATAATGAGATGCAGTTAATCAGTCCTCCTAGGAGAAAACGATTCTTCGTGCAATTAGGTACGGCAGGGGTTCTCAACTCCGCCTTCAAGATCCCAGCAACAGGTCAGGTTTCAGGATATCCTGCTCTCAGTACGGGTGGCTCAATTCGTGACTCAGTCTTTGACCGGAGCCGCAGGGTGATTGAGCTACTGATGCGAGCCGCTGTTATTCGAACACTTTCACGCGTCATCATGCACATCGGAATCACGATTGGCAAACGCGGGATGAATTCCAGCCATCCCGCACTAAGATGCGTGAGCGGCCGCGAGAGGCAGAAAAACGAAATTTAGTGTTCTGGCTTTTAAAACATGAAATTGACACAGTAGACACAGTGACGCAGTAACAGGAGTAACACAATAACACAGTTACTGTACACATTACCAATGCATCCATTTTATTGCAAACGAAGAAACCGAATACCAATTCATGAAATATAAACAAAACATCCGTGATAAGCGCGGTGCCTGGGGCGATTAGCCGCGTTTCATGCATGCGTGGGGAACAGCGAGAGAACTCAAAATCGGCGGCCGAGATGTGTTCGAATAACGGCCGTTGCGCTCCATCAGTACATTGTGCCGAAGTTAGTGATGTCCTGAAAACCTGACCTGTTGGGGGTCTTGAGGGCGGGAGTTCAGAAACCCATGGAGGAAAGGGAATTATACTACGAGACTGAGTGACACAGATTCATGGAAATGTAATGGTGTCTCATACGCTATAGAGCGTTACTGGCTCTATATGGGAAAAACCAGTGCGGGAAATCAGAATCTTACATTCCAAAACTAAAACATTACCAATTTTAGAATTAAAAACCCAGAACACCAGGCCAAGGCCCATCTCTCGGATTTCTCTCCATAGCCTTTAACTTAATATAGTTTAGCTTTACTAATCCTTACAGCATAAGGGCCACTCAATGTTAAACGGCTGTTAAACAAAAACAGCAACAGTAGCAGTCACACTTAGTGAGCAAACCGCCTTCAGTTGGATAATATTTTAGGAATTAATTCTTCACATACTTTCTAGAGATAATGTTCAAGTATTAAAATGTGCACATATACAAGCGCAGAAGCCATTGCAAAAGTTATTTAATGAGCGTGATGTCTGCCAATGTGATCTCTACGAACTTAACTTCCACAAATCAACTAGCCTTTCTTGGCACACACAAAAAAGGAATGATGTTCTCGCTGCTGTGACAACAAATCTCATTTAACAACCCCAAACTGCTGCTTAAGTGCTTCAAAGCTCCCATGCTCTGGGCTGTGTAGTTCATAATTAAAAAATTAAAATTCCCACCTGACTACAAAATGACAACATTCAGTTAGATTACAATGATCATTACAAGTTGGCAGAAATTAATTCTTATTAATAGTTATGGAATATTGATGTTTTGATATTCATACACTCCTATTATGTTGTGTACATGTAGAAGTAAAATCGAATGTAGCGGGAATGGCAACCCAAATGATTTGTATTTTCTTCTTTATTTGCCAGTTTCCTTAATTTGACAAAATATGAAACAAGTCTATTTAAACACAAACGCAGAAGCTTGAATGACATAAATTCGGTTAAAAAACTCTGAAATTTAAGTCAAAAGCTTCTTAAAGGTCAAAATAATACAAATATATATCATTATTTCATGGAATGACATATTCTTTCTATTTACATTATAAGTAAACATTAATAAAAAAAAAACAATGGGTTCCAACATCGTAAGTTTAGTATGGCGAATGTGGCGAAATTCGCTTTGCGAGTAATTTTGAAATTTCTCAAAACTAGAGCAAAATTGACAAATGTTGCTGTATAAACTATCACTAGTTTTTGTGCAGCAAAATTCTGCCCTCGTGTTTATTATTTTTATTTGTATTTTATTTCATAACTATATTATATTATATAATCATTTTGTAGCACAATACATGGTAATGACAAATAGTATGTATCATGTTAATGAATTTGGTTGGCAGTCGTTTGTGCGTGTGGCGTGTGGCGTAGATGGCGTGTGCGCTGTGGTGTGCGGCTGTGTGTGGGTGTGGTGTAGGGACAATTAGTTTGAGTTTTGTTTCTGACAAAAATGTGTGTGTTTGTTTTGAATGTGGTGCTCTTAATTATGAAATACAGTATATATATATTGTTCTGATTTTGCCAAAATCAATTGTTTGTGTTTTCAATTTGATTTATACCAAATTATGAATAGAAAAATTCAAAATAAGATTGCAAAATGCAAAAAAATACATAAAAAAAAAGCATGAAGCCAGTCTCAACAAGAATAACATCTATCAAATTAGCAACTATAAAATGGAAAAACGTTAAAATATTTTTTTTTTAAAAGACATGCTGGAAAACACACTGAGATGGCACGAGGAGGGTGGGCAGACACGAGAGGGCACTACTCCTAGTGTTCTGGGAGAGATGTATTTCACATGAGAACTTCTTTGCTTTATCAATTTGCCAAGTGAATTCCAAACATTACACAAATGTTGCAAGTATAAACACATTGGCACAAATCTGTGGAATTTTATATATGACCCCAATGTTCTAAATATTTTGCTCCTTTTGCCCCCCGTCTGCCCTAGCTTGACCTTGCGGGAGGTCACAGTAGGAGAGTGGGTGGGAGTTACAATGATGCACAGATTATATATGATGTGTTCACATTCTGCGTCTCTGCCCCAGTTTGCACCCTTGGGTGAGTCAATTCGGGGAGAGTTACATGGTACACAGATTATAATGAGATGTATCACATTCTGCATCTCTGTCCCAGCGTGCCAATGTGGGGAGTGTCAGTAGGAGAGAGTTGGGGGAGTGGAGTTACTATGGTGAACAGATTACAAGTATAATGAGATGTATCACATCTGTGTCTCCTGCCCCAGTTTGCACACTTGGGTAGAGTCAATTGGGGAGAGTTACATGGTACACAGATTATAATGGGATGTATACATTCTGCATCTCTGTCCCAGGTGCACTGTGGGGAGAGTAGCAGGAGGAGTTGGGGGGGGGAGTTACAGGGTGAACAATTATAATGAATGATATCACATTCTGCATCTCTCTTTCCCAGCTTGGCACGTGGGGGAGAGTCAGTAGGAGGAGGTTGTGGTATACAGCGTACACAGATTATATATAGGATGTATCACATTATGCATCTGCATCTCTGCCCCAGCTGAGCTTGGGGAGAATCAGTAGGAGGAATTATGGGGGAGAGTTACAGGGTGACCACAGAGTATAATGAGATGTTCCCATTCTGCGTCTCAGTCCAGTGTGCACTTTGGGGAGAGTCAGTAGGAGGAGTTGGGGGGAGTTACACGGTGCAAGATTAAATGAGATGTATCACATATCTGCGTCTCTGCCCAGCTTGCACCTTGGGGAGACTCATTAGGGAGGAGTTGGGGGGGAGAATATGGGTGCACAATTATAATAAGATGTATCACATCTGGTCTCTGCTCCAGTTTGCACCTGGGGAGAGTCGAGGTCAGGAGAGTTGGGGGGGGGCGAGTTAACATGGGACCACAGATTATAATGAGATATGTCACATTACTTCCTACGCTTCCTGCCTCAGTTGCCAGCTTGCACCTTGGGGAGAGTCAATAGGAGGAGTTGGGGGGTGTTATATGGGGCACAGATTATAATGAGATGTATCACATTCTGCGTCTCTGCCAAAAGCTTGCACCTTGGGGAGAGTCAGTAGAAGGAGTTGGGTGGGAGTTACATGGGGCACAGATTATAATTAGATGTATCACATTCTGCATCTCTGCCCCAGCTTGCACCTTGGGGAGAATCAGTAGGAGGAATTGGGGGGAGTTACAGGGTGCACAGATTATAATGAGATGTATCCCATTCTGCGTCTCAGTCCCAGTTTGCACTTTGGGGAGAGTCAGTAGGAGGAGTTGGGGGGAGTTACACGGTGCAAAGATTATAATGAGATGCATCACATTCTGCGTCTCTGCCCCAGCTTGCACCTTGGGGAGACTCATTAGGAGGAGTTGGGGGGAGTTATATGGTGCACAGATTATAATAAGATGTATCACATTCTGCGTCTCTGCTCCAGTTTGCACCTTGGGGAGAGTCAGTAGGAGGAGTTGGGGGGGGGGAGTTACATGGGGCACAGATTATAATGAGATATGTCACATTCTGCGTCTCTGCCTCAGTTTGCACCTTGGGGAGAGTCAGTAGGAGGAGTTGGGGGGGGGGCAGTTACATGGTGCACATATTATAATGAGATGTATCACATTCTGCATCTCTGCTCCAGCTTGCACCTTGGGGAGAGTCAATAGGAGGAGTTGGGGGGTGTTACATGGGGCACAGATTATAATGAGATGTTTCACATTCTGCGTCTCTGCCGAAAGCTTGCACCTTGGGGAGAGTCAGTAGAAGGAGTTGGGTGGGAGTTACATGGGGCACAGATTATAATGAGATGTATCACATTCTGCATCTCTGCCGAAAGCTTGCACCTTGGGGAGAGTCAGTAGGAGGAGTTGGGGAGGAGTTACATGGTGCACAGATTATAATGAGATTTATCACATTCTGCGTCTCTGCCGAAAGCTTGCACCTTGGGGAGAGTCAGTAGGAGGAGTTGGGGAGGAGTTACAGGGTGCACAGATTATAATGAGAGGTATCACATTCTGCATCTCTGCTCCAGCTTGCACCTTGGGGAGAGTCAGTAGGAGGAGTTGGGGGGGAGTTACATGGGGCACAGATTATAATGAGATGTATCACATTCTGCGTCTCTGCCCCAGCTTGCACTTTGGGGAGAGTCAGTAGGAGGAGTTGGGGAGAAATTACAATGTGTACATATTATAATTAAATGTATCACATTCTGTGCCTCTCTATGCCATTCTTTTTCTCCTATTTATTCTCCCAAACCCTCCATACCTGAAGTGGTATAAGTGTAAATGTTTACACTTATGCCACATCTACATCTTTATCAGATGTAAGAAATGGTTCTTACATACGATGCAACTACAGGAGCAGTGAGTCAATAACACACCTTTCTCTACGTTGATACAAAGACCCCAAAGCTGTGACATTTTGCAAATATTAGCTAACTTGGGAATAACATTATCTCCGTGAGAAAGATAGTGTTTTGTGACTTTGTTGGAAACTTGTGAAAGTTCAAATTTTCCCCTAA
Source organism: Ascaphus truei (assembly GCA_036426205.1). Taxonomy (NCBI): domain Eukaryota; kingdom Metazoa; phylum Chordata; class Amphibia; order Anura; family Ascaphidae; genus Ascaphus; species Ascaphus truei. The sequence continues at coordinate 6,449,159 of CM071576.1, forward strand.
AAACTTTCATCTATCTCAGGGGTGGCCAACTCCAGCCTTCAAGATCCACCAACTGGTCAGATTTAAAGGCTATCCCTGCCTCATCACAGGTGGCTTAGTCAAAGACTGATTGAGCCACCTGTGCTGAAGCAGAGATATCCTCAAAACCTGACCTGTTGGAGGGTCTTGAGGACTGGAGTTGAGCCCCCTGCTCTAAAGTATGGCATTAGTGTTTCCAAATGTGTCCAGTGATAAACATCAACAAGCATCGCCGCAAGGCGCAGGTAAGGTATACTGTAGGAAGCAATCACTCCAAGGAAAAGAAACACTAAGATCAAAACGTAATATCGTAGAGTGGTAAACTCGGGGGGGGGGGGCACTGTATGCAACTTTCCAGCAGGAATAGCGGGGGTTAATAACAAGTTTCTGGGGATAGTGAAGTATGGAAGGAAAGATGGAGTTTGGCTGCAGCCTTACAGTGCCACTATTCTGGAGTGCAAACTGTGCTAAAGTCATTTACAGTCTACTATTGCGCTTTATGGAAGACGCTGTCAGAGTTATGGACTATTGTATTTCCTATTAAGTGTATTTAGTGAAGATTTTGTATCTTTTTTTATTTTACCCACCATCATCTTATTCAGTTTGGTTGTCAGATACTTTTCATTCTGTCACTGGAATAAGACATGGGTATTTGTCTGTTTTTTTAAAGGGTTACACTGTCAATGCTGAGGGTGATTTCAAAGGATTTAATGAAAGGGTAGGACGAAAAAGAGTGATATGTACTGTATAGGGAGATAATGCATTGAACTCATCATTTCTGAAAGGTATTACTTGGGTTTTCCAATATTGTGTTGAAGGGGAAGATCAAGAAGTGATTTCGGAGTGAAAAAAAATGAAATAACCAGGAATACTAAAGAAAAGCTTCATCTAATTAATCATAACTTGCTGTGCTCAAACCACAAAGAAGTCAAGTGCTTTTTCTTCTAATAAAACATTTTTTTTAGATGCATTAGATTTAGTGAGTTATTTACAAAACACAATACAGTACTAAGCTGTATAGACACGTTAGTGTAGACTCCCCACATGTGCTTTTAACGTTATTTCTCAGCTTTGGTTTGTCCGCTGTGATACGTTTACCAGCCTTTCGTGGAGGGCGTCTACAAAAACGCGAGAATGGCGACTGGTATAGTTACGACTTTCACACTTTTAGGAATTCTCCCCATGGATCTTGATTGATTTTTGAAATCCATGTACCTTTTAAAAGAAACTCATTCTTTAATACAGTTTTTCAGTCAATGCAGCGGTGCTCGTCAGTTCAAGAACATGCCATTGTGAAGTTTGCAGTTATAAAAAGCATTGTGCTGTTCTAACCTATGTACTGGTTTATGTCATTACAAGATGAAGAGATTTTTTACATCAGATCGATGCAGCTAGAGACACTTCAGGCTTAGGACGAGAGTTGTTCCTACTGTAGATGTGAAGATGTGCACAAAATGTATTACACTTTAAAGGTACATATATATTCTCCATGTGTACTATAGCATCACATGACCAAATATGTCAAAGGAGTGTGACAGGCAGGAGTGGCCAACTTCGGTCCTCAAGGGCCATGAACAGGTCAGGTTTTAAGGATATTCCTGCTTCAGCACAGGTGGCTCAATCAGTGGCTCAGTCTTTGACTGAGCTACCGATTGAGCCATCTGTGCTGAAACTGAGACTGATTGAGCCACCTGTGCTGAAGCAGGGACAGATTGAGCCACCTGTGCTGTAGCAGGGATATCCTTAAAACCTGACCTGTTGGTGGCCCTTGAGAACTGGAGTTGGTCACCCCTGGTGTAAAGCAATAGGTAAACTAAGCTGTATACTGTACATTGAGAGCATTAAGATGATTAGTATAGCCTTTGAATTTAGAAGGTGATATTAATATGTTTGAAAACAGTATCATGCATTCCGAAAACCTGCGTTTGGAATAAGTTACAGATGTACTGTCGCAGACATCATTACTCCGACTGGCGCGCTAATAAGGATGCAATAGCACATTGGCCCCTGCGCTCTCACCCACGGCTGATTCAAAACAATGTCCGCTTTTCCCTCTGGTGCATTGCGACCGCCCCGTTGCCGTAACATCTGCTATATCTGCATATTTAAAATATATATTTTAATGTATGGTGAGCAATGCACCCAGATAAAATCAAATTGGTGTTTTTCTAAAACACATCCATCCCTTTCAAGGAGATAATTTTTTGATTCATCTTGATATGTTTTCTAGAACTTTGGAATTTAACATGCATTAAATAAGTTGTGGTGGGTAAAAAAAAGTGACAAAAACCCCTCGCCATATAGCACACAGAAAAACACATATCACTTGTGAGCACATTTATTTATTATTATTTTATTTATAAAATATTTTACCAGGAAGTAATACATTGAGAGTTACCTCTCGTTTTCAAGTATGTCCTGGGCACAGAGTTAAGACAAATAATACATGGTTACAAGTACAGTTACATAAATGAACAGGGTATACATTATATACCAGACATTGCGTGCACAGTTAAAGAAAATATATATTATGAGCGTATGAAACAGTTACAGCCCAGGTTAAAATGTGAGACAGCCTTAGATTTGAAAGAATTTAGACTGGTAGTGGATGTGAGGGTCTCTGGTAGGTTGTTCCAGTTTTGGGGTGCAAGGTAGGAGAAGGAGGAACGTCCGGATACTTTGTTGAGACTTGGGACCATGAACAGTCTTTTGGAGTCTGATCTCAGGTGATAAGTGCTGCAAGTGGTAGGGGTGAGGAGCTTGTTCAGGTAGCTGGGTAGCTTGCCCATGAAGAATTTAAAGGCAAGACAGGAAAGGTGAACTTTGCGCCTAGACTCTAGTGTTGACCAATCTAGTTCTTTGAGCATTTCGCAATGATGTGTGTTGTAGTTGCATTGGAGAACAAAACGACAAATTGAATTTTAGAGGGTGTCAAGTTTGCTAAGGTGGGTTTGAGGTGCCGAGCCATTTACTATGTCTCCATAGTCAATAATTGGCATTAGCATCTGCTGTGCGATACGCTTTCTGACCAGGAGACTTAGGGAGGATTTGTTCCTGTAAAGTACCCCTAGTTTGGCGTAGGTCTTGGTTGTCAGGGTATCAATGTGCATCCCAAATGTTAAGTGGGAGTCAAACCATAAGCCCAGGTATTTAAAATTAGTGACAGGTGTTAGGGTGGTGTTAGCGTTGGTTCTAATCAGGAGCTCAGTCACTGGAAGCTTTACAAATTTAGTCTTGGTCCAAAATACCATTGTTACAGTCTTGTCAGTGTTTAAAAACAGTTTGTTTTGAGAAATCCAGTTTTCGAGTCTCAAAAAGTCAGACTGAAGTATGTGTTGAAGGTCAGAGAGGCTATGGCTGTGTGCATATAGGATTGTGTCATCTGCATACATGTGTATTGAGGCTTCCTTACAAGCTGTGGGAAGATCATTAATGAACACTGAGAAGAGTAGGGGCCCCAGAACAGAGCCTTGCGGGACACCACAGGTGATATCCAGGGGGTTGGAGTTAGAGCCTGAGATGGACACATGTTGGGATCTTCCTGATAGGTAGGACTGAAACCAGTTTAAAGCATGTTTCCCTAATCCAGAGCTCTGGAGTTTGTTAAGCAGGATAGCATGATCAACTGTGTCAAAAGCCTTTGCAAAATCTAGGAATACTGCACCAGTGAGTTGTCCCCGTTCCATTCCACACTGGATTTCATTGCAAACTTTTAGCAGGGTAGTTACGGTGGAGTGTTTGGGATGAAATCCAAATTGGAATTGGCTAGGGAAATTTGTTTTGGTATAGAAATCGCTTAGTTGCGAGTGGACACATTTTTCCATGACTTTGGATAGAATTGGGAGAAGTGAGATTGGCCTGTAGTTTGAGACAGTGTTTTTGTCCCCACTTTTGAAGATTGGGACAACTCTGGCAGTTTTCCAGGTCTTAGGGATATGGCCTGCAGACAGGATAGAGTTGACTATGGAAGCAATTGGTTTGGCAATGGCTGGGGCACCAAGTCGTAGGAACCTAGATTGTAGTATGTCAGGTCCACATTGGTTGCTTAGTTTTAGTTTGAGGAGCGCTTGTATAATCTCCTCTTCAGATACTGGGCCAAATTGAAAATTGTGGGCAGTGTTGGGAGGGGGTGGGATTATAGGGGTACTCCTAGGATGAGATTCAGATTTGTGGGCTGCGTTTCGCTAATAAGTTAGTGGCACACCCCACAAAGTAATCATTGAATGCATTTGCAATGTCAGTGGGGTTTGTCAGAGTAATATCCCCCTTAGTGATATTACTTGGCTGTTTATGGTTAGGAGGCTGGAATATATTGTTGATAACCTTCCAGAAGTTAGCTGGGTTTGATGTATTTGGTGGAGATTGTCAGAGTAATATTGTGCTTTTGCATGCCTTGTTTGCCTTGTGCACATGTTCCTCATGCATCTGTAGTGATTGAGATCCTTGGTAGTGCCAGTTACTTTGTAGCTTTTCCACAAGGCATCCCTGAACTGGTAGAGTGCTATAAGGTCAGGTGTAACCCATGGAAGGTGGGCCCCCCGTACCCTTATTTTGCGTAGTGGAGCATGGGTATCGCAGAGTTTTAAGAACTCAGATTGGAAATAGTCGAGCGCAGAATCAGGGTCGGGAATTAAATCGATTCTGTGCCATGGGCAGTTGGTAAGGTCATCCAGAAACTGTTGTGGGTTAAAGTTTTTAAATGTTCTAGTGAGGAGAACTTTAGGGCTTGAATGGGGCGGTTTAATTTTCCTTACACAGTACACTATTGCATGGTCACTGAAAATATCAGGAAGGATGCCAGAGGATTGGATTCTGCTGGGGTTTGAGGAGAGAATCCAGTCTAGCAAGGAATGGTTATGCGATTTCAGGTTTATCCGTGTGGGTTTGGAAATGAGTTGAGATAGGTTAAGTGACTAGAGTTGTATCTGGATTTTGTGGTTTTTAGGGTCAAGCCAATTGAAGTTGAAATCCCCAAGAACTAGCAGCTCACTCTTCTCATTCAGGAGGAAATGGAGCCAAGAAATTGGGTGATATCAGTCAGGGATTGTAGAGGGGCTTGAGGGGGGCGGTAGATGCCAGCAAGCAAGATTTGCTTAGAAAAGGGGAGGCAGATTTTGCCAACTAGAATTTCAAAAGAGGGTGGGCTTGGTGGGCAAGTTAGCAGTGTAAATTGTAATGTGTCTGCAATATAAAATAACACCCCTCCTCCTCTCTTTGACCTATCTCTCCTAAAAATGGAGTATCACTGGATGGCGATATTTGCATCAGGGGTTTTAGGCATTAACTCTGCTTTTCAGCTAAACATGGCATAGATACCAGCACTCCTATGTTGGGGGGGGGGGTAGGGGAGGGGCTGCATTAGGGGAGAGGTAAACACACGGACACGCACTGGGGGTCTCTCAAACCTCAGACTGGAGGTGAAGAGACAAGAAGACCCCAGGTCACTCACACAAGGGAGATGGATTGAGATTATAGGGTAAGGGACGCAAATGGTCAGGAGTATGCGGTATAAATCCTCTATAGTGAGAGTAACCCCAAAATCTCACGGTGTTGGAAATGGTGAGGCTATAAAAACACTTTTAATGGTACAGAACATATAAAATATATGGGGTAAAAATTTCCAACACAGTGTTATTTTGTGGTTACTCTCGCTATACAGTAGATAATCTATACCTCATACTCATATCCATTTACATTCCTCACCCTTCAACAATCCATCTCCCTTGTGAGAGTGACCGAGTGCTTGTTCCCTGGGGACTTCTTGTCTCTCCACCTCCAGTCGGAACCCTGTATTTCACCTCTTAGCACACAGTGCTTCCACTGCAGCCAGGGATTCTGGGAAATGACATGCCGATGAGCACACAGTTTCACCTTTTGCTTCAAATCCATTTAAACATAGAATCTAACATGGAAACAATCTCTCTTTCAGATTAATGCAATTTGTTTGACTCTTTAACATCAAATTTAGGTAATATTAATAGCTAGGAAATTCCAACTCATGGCGCAGGGTGAAAATGTTATGCTTTTTTGAGGAGGACACAGCTTTCCTATGAGGATAACAATTCACCACATGCAGTAAAAAAAAACCTGTTCTGTTAAATCTGTGCTAAGATGAGACCTAATTTAATTTGTTTAAATAAAAGGATTAAAAATAAATGATAATCACTGTATGTATAAGAAAGTGACACAACTTTACTAATCTATGAAAATATGCAGAAAATAAAAGATTTTCTGTGTTACAACAAACCATTTAGCACAACTTTTATCTAGAGAGAAGAATTTTTCCTGAATGCAATGAGAAGAAAAAAAAACATTGGTAATAAAAACGATTTACAAAAAAACAATGATTTGTATAATTTAGGGAGATTTCATACCGTAGAGGAGTGTTATCAGTGACATGAATAAGGGAGTTGTAAAGAGGTACATACAGTATATTATACTGACACCTTAGTGGTTGGTGGCAGAAAGGGGATTATAGGTTGCCTGAAGAGCATAAAATACTAATTTTACTTGTGTTATTAAACCAGATGAATAACTAAACAGAGAGCCTAAAATCAATGTTCCAGGCACCCATGCCTTTCCTAAAGATCTATATAATACACCCCTATCAAGATGGCCTACTGTACATGTAACCCCTGCCCTTACCCAGCTTAAAAGGAGTGAGTTGCACAGGTGAATGTATAAGTGTAGTGTTGTGCACTCGACTCTCTTTACCTGGATCTCAGAGGCTGGTGTCTGACAGGCTAGGTGTGTAAGTTTTGTAGAAGTTGATAAAGGGCGCCAGAGACTTTTAGTTGACAAACAAAATGAACATTCTTTATTTTCCTAAAACAGGACAGGCTTTCATAGTACATGCTTTCCTGGGCCCTGCACAGTTGGTCCAGGATGGTCCACATGGCTTGGTCATCTTGCATTGTACATCACTATCACTGATATAGAAATGGTCCGTTCCAATTAACAGTGGCCCTACCACTAAGAGGGGCACTTTCCCTGATATAGAAAATAACAAAAGATGACCTCATACACCTACACAAGTTACACATGAAACATACATACACAAAATGACACCCCACCTCTTTCTTTAGGGTGTTAGTTCATAATCCTCCTGTGGTCTAAGGCCTTAAGCACCCACCCCCAATATTTATAGGTTATGGTGACCTAACTGGTCACCATGGTTACATTGGCGGTATCCTGGACCCTCCAATATACGCTCACTCTGGGTGACAGAGTGGGTCCTTTCTGGAAGGTGGGTGGAGCTTGAGTGGCAGTAGCCTAACTGCAACATTTACTTAAAGGTTATTGCTTAATGCAATAACAATTACAATTAACCTCTTATAGACAAACAATAACTGTAATCGCATAGGGAGCTTACATACATATGAGGCAATAGGATGTAAGTGGTACAAGAAGAAGCAACATTACTAGAAATAATGCAGGACAAATAAAGGAAACAAACACTTTAAAAAATGCATAGATTGAATTAAAACAAGTCTAAAGTATGCCAATTTTCATGGTTCACTCCTATTCATCTTAAAAATCAATTAGCATAATATCAAAAACAACCTAAGAAAAAAGGTATGCTTGGTAACAGAGAAAATAAACGTCTGTCCTTAATTCTCTTGTGTCCCTTAGCCTTGGAGAAGTTGTGCAGAATATAAATAATAATTTTATTAAAACATGTCTGAACCATTGCCAAGTCCTGTTGACCTGCTGAGGTTTTTCCATCTTGATTTATGATTGAGGATGTGGCAAATGGAATCTGGAAAGTTGTAAACAAATTCTGTACGTTTCCCTGCTGTGTGCTTTGTAGGGATACACATTTACATCCTCTATCCCGGGATCAGATGTGAAGGGAACGCTGAATCACAGGGCAAATATAATTAAAAGAAATGTTTGACAAATGTTTTGTGATGTGGCATTAACAGAATAATCAGCTAGAGGCAACACACCAAGAAAATCAATTTGATAATATTCTTACTTTCTACAGAAGAGTCCCTAGTGTTCATTCACTGGTCAATTACATTTCAATTTGATAGCACATACTACAAAAAATATGTTTTTCTCCTTGTTTCAAACAATTTGCCAGGCTACACTCACCAATAATTTTGCACATGAGCACCTGGAAGTGTATATTTTAATAGCCACATCAGGAGTCCGTCTTCTGTATTACAAACGTGGAATTAAAGCGGCCATCCAAGTTCTTTTATATAACATTGATTTTCTTATACTGGATTGACCCCAGCTTCAGGAGATACATACCTCCGTAGGGGGTGTCGGTAACCAGTCAGGCTCAGCTAGCTGGCATTGCGAGGATCAATTAATGGCTGCTTTTCAAGCTCCCGCTCCATGCGGGCCAATAGGAAGTCGTGACAGACTCCGGTGCGGTTTCCTATTGGCCTATGTGACTCGGGAGATTTAAGCTTTAAACCTCAGCTAGCTCAGCCGGAGTGGCTACCGTCACCGCCAACGGAGGTAAGTACTGTATCTCTGGAAGCAAGAAGTCCTGTAGCTTAAATGAATGGAGTTCCGCTCTTGCGACCCCCTGCGTCAAAACTGTGTAAAAACAAAAATAAATGTTTTTTAAAAAGAGATTTGATTGCTCCTTTAAGATACTGTGCACTCAGGAACATCTACTGACACCGTTCAACCTTTAAGGTGATGTGTTCTGGAACATCATGTGGCATAGTGGCATAGTGGCATAGTGGCATAGTTGAACAGTAGATGAAGTTGAAAAGATACATATCCATCAAGTTCAACATATGCTACATTTAGATTACAGATACTTATCCTATATTTGGATTTACAGTATTTTGATCCAGACAAAAGCAAACACAAAAACCCCAGTGAAACATCCAATGATGTCTTAGGGGGAAATAAATGACTCCAAATAACAGCAATTAGATTTGTTCCTGGATTAACATCCTTCCCATGTTTACCTGTGTGGTATATCTCTGTATACCTTTCCTTTCTGAAAAGATGTCCAACTTTTAAAAAAATATATATCTATTGTATCTGCCATCACAGTCTCCATGAGTAATGAATTCCACTTTGTAACTGCCCTTACTGTAAATAACCCTTTGCTTTGTTGCTAGTAAAATCTCCTTTCCTCCAACTCTAAAGCAGTGTTTTGCAAACCTCTCCCCGTGATCCGTGGCCACACCAGGTTTCTCAGACAACCACCTAACATTCTATTAGTATGGAAAAAAAGTACATTCACCTTGATGCGAGAGCATTGGTTATTCACAAAACCTGGTGTGGACATGGGTCATGAGGAGAGGTTTGGACACACTGCCTTAAGGGATGACCGCGTGTCCTTTGTACTGCCCTTGGGATGAATAGTTCTTTTGAAAGCTCCTTGTATTGACCCTGAATATATTTGTATATAGTTATCATATCCCCTTAGATGCCTCGTTTCTAATGTAAACAAATCTAACTTAGCTAGCCTCTCCTCATAAATCAGATTATCCATCCCCTTTATTAATGTGTGGGCTCTACTCTGCACTTTTTCTAGTTTCATAATGTCTTTTTTTTTAATGGAGTAGTGCCCCAAACTATACTCCATATTTAAGGTGTGGTCTTACTAATGCTGTATACAGTGGCATAATTACAGTATGCTTACTTTCCATCCAGTCCCTGTTTAATACAAATACATACTTTAGGGCTTTCTCGTGGACTCAAGCTATAGGGTAACTGAGTGCAATGTGTAGAATTGTACCCTGTTCCAAATGTACTTAAATCTCTAACTGACTATCATTCCCTAGGGCCTTCATACAGGTGCATAGAGGTAGGAGTTACACTTTTCCTGTAAATATGTAAACCTCCAAGAGAAAGGCATTCACCACTATAACGGAAAGTACAAGTTCAGAGGACCTGAACCCTATACAGCTGTGATCAGTGGTGTAATCAGTGCTACGGGTAGAGACACAATTGGGAAAAGGTACCTGCAGTACTTACAAAAAGACATTGGTGTTCTAAAATAGCGTGCAATCAGATCAAATATGGGAAGTTTCAACCAGCATCGAAAACCTGGTTGATGTTAGCTATTAAGGTATTTTCCAATTATACCAGTGAAACTGCTTCAATCTCATGGGAAACTTTCTTCTCGCAATGCCTGCAGCTCTAAAAAGCTCAGGGAGATTCAAACCATTCTTTATAACTTCTTAATACTGCCTATTCTTAGTTATTGAACTCAACTCCATTTTTTTTTGTGTATCTAGGTTTTACGGGGAAAAAAATTTGTTTATTAACAATGTGGAAAAAAAATCAACTATTGGCTTTATGTATGAGTGTTTCATTGGTAAAAAAAAAACTGTCACTGTACAATTTGGGGTCAAAGAAAATGCACTAGATTTAGCAGAAAAAATATATAATTAAAGGCAATAGGATACTTTCGTCTTGATATTCTGGAAAATAATGCTGAAAGCATAATGTCGTTAAGGAAGTCAAATGAATACAAAATTCTACAATTCATGTTTTCTGATTCTGCCTCTAGTGAATTATGTAAGTGACTTATCTTACATGCCAGTACAGGAAATGGATCAGTTTGAAACCATACTAGTGTAGCATTCCACGGACACAACAAATGTTTCATAACTCTGAAATACTGGAAGGGCAAGGCAACATTTTAGAGCCTAAAAAATATAACGATATTTGTGACAGCGACTCGGTTTGGCTTTAGGAAGCAGTATTTTAAAACGGAATTGGACATAGCTGTGCAATTTCCACTGGTTTCCTTGGTGATAATTAAAGATGGAATTTGATTGATTTTTTTAATTTTATAGATTGTATGTACAGGTTAATGTTATAGGTAGTTTGTAATATAATGTTAGGTGGTTGTTTCAGAAACCTGGTGTGGCCGCAGCTCATAGTTACATAGTAGATGAGGTTGAAAAAAGACGTATGTCCGTTAAGTTCAACCAATGGTAAATTTAGACAACAGATACTTTATCCTTTATCTATACTTACTTATTGATCCAGAGGAAGGCAAACAAAACCCCCCAGAGTCATATCATCCAATGATGTCTCATAAGGGGAAAATAAATTCCTTCCTGACTCCAAGAATTGGCAAATCGGATTAATCCCTGGATCAACATACTTTCCATGTATACTTATTTGGTATATCCCTGTATACCTTTCCAATCTAAAAAAATGTCCAACATTTATTTGAACAAATCTATTGTATCTGCCATCACAGTCTCCATGGGTAATGAATTCCACATTTTAACTGCCTTTACTTTAAAGAACCCTTTCCTTTGTTGCTGGTGAAATCTCCTTTCCTCCAGCCTTAAGGGATGGCCCCGAGTCCTTTGTACTTCCCGTGGGATGAATAGTTCTTTTGAAAGCTCCTTGTATTGTCCCCGAATATATTTGTATATAGTTATCATATCCTCTCTTAGACGCCTCTTTTCTAATGTAGATAAATCTAATTTAGCTAGCCTCTCCTCATAAGTTAGATTGTCCATCCCCTTTATTAATTTGATGGCTCTTCTCTGGACTCTCTCTAGATTCATAATGTCTGTTCTTAAGATTGGTGCCCAAAATTGTACTCCATATTCAAGGTGAGGTCTTACTAATGCTTTGCAAAGGGGCATAATAATGTTTACTTCCCTTCCATCCATTGCCCGCTTGATGCAAAATAAGATCTTATTTGCCTTTGCAGCTACTGCATGACTTTGGGCACTATTGCTAAGCCTGCTGTCTACAAGCACTCCTAAATCCTTCTCCATCAAGGATTCCCCCAATTTATCCCCATTTAATTTGTAATTCGCCTTTTTATTCTTGCATCCCAAATGCATAACCTTACATTTATCTGTATTAAACCTCATCTGCCATTTACCTGCCCACGTTTCCAGTCCCTCCAAGTCCTTCTGAAGAGAAATTACATCTTGCTCTGATTCTATTACCTTACACAATTTAGTATCATCAGCAAAGATGGAGACTTTGCTCTCGATCCCAACCTCAAGATCATTAATAAACAAGTTAAAAAGCAGGGGTCCCAGTACTAATCCCTGAGGTACTCCACTCTTGACTTTAGCCCAACCTGAAAAAGTTCCATTTATGACAACCCTCTGTTGTCTGTCCTTTAACCAGTTTTCAATCCAGATGCATATATTATTACTGAGTCCAATTTGCTTTATTTGTACACCAACCTCTTGTGTGAAACTGTATCAAAAGCCTTTGCAAAATCTAAGTAGGCTCATGGGGAAAGGTTTGGAAAACACTGGTTCACTCGCTGGAACACTGTTCCGACACCTATTTTACCAGCTGGAACAGTGTTTCCGCCATTTCTAAAAGCCCCCATCTCTGGACACCCCGTCCCCGGGCATTACCTCCGGTGTGGGTCCTCACCAGGTGGCGGAAGCCATCCCAGGTGGTCCAACCAGCAGTCGCCGCCAGGATGGGCACCCTCCATAATCACTAAAACACCCACAGATAGGTTCCCAGGGGAGAAGAGGAGTCTTGTTCCACCAATGCTCTATATGGCTACTTTCTTATTAATATCACACGTATTGCACTCTCCTTCACTTACGTATCCTTGAATGTTCTTAGATGTCAGAGTTGATTTACCTAATCACTCTCTTTTGCAGTTTTACACTGCTATTTTTCTTTATGTCATTTTACATTGTGGTTTTCATAAATGATTTTCTGTCTTTTGCAAATATAAATTAACATTTGTGGTCTTTTGCAGAACATAATCATCCATACGTGACTAATTACAAGTGCTGGAATTCACATTGCCTTTTTCATTATTTGCTCAACTTGAGAAACTGATATTTCCAGTTTGTGTTACTGTCTGCCTTCATTTTTAAAGGACAAGTTTCCCCTACTAATTTTTTTTTATCTCTCTCTATTATTTTTGGCCTGGGTGTTAAGCAGGGGGTCAAAGGTGCTGGACCACGTTAATTTAGCCATGTTTGGCCAATTCCAGTACACAAGGGCCACCAGCAGGTCAGGTTTTCAGGATATACCTGCTTCAGCACAGGTAGCTCAATCAGTGGCTCAGTCAAAGACCTGACTTGTTGGTGGACTTTGAGGACTGTAGTTGGCTACCCTTGGGTTAACCTCTGGGGGTCCTCTAGAAGTGTATTTAACTTTGGATACACCTTTTAATGTGTTCAAACATTATTAATTTGTTGGCATATTAAAAAGGAATTGATATTTGAAAGAAGTGCCAGGAAAAAATGTAGATGCCTATTCGTTAAACTCTGATATTGTCAATGCAATATCGCCATAAAACAGCATGCGATTTTAACGTGACAAAAATCAGGCATTTTTGTCGTATTCATTAAAAATGATCTACATAAATATCAGTACGGTATGTTTGGAGTTAGAAATCTCACCTCCCTGGGGGTACATGAAATAGGGCTTTTGCTGAAGAGGAAAGAGAGACTGAGACCAACTTAGGAAAGGGACATTTGATCTACTTTATATAACTCAAAATAAATGAACCTATAGTGTATTCCACATGGGGAGATACCTGAGAACAGACCTGGGATACCTGGGATATATGCTAATATAAATATGTAAAATACATCCAAATGGCTGAAGCACAATATATGTATTGTGTACTGTATAACCCAGGTATCATGTGATTGCAGATACCTCCGCACATGAAGTATAGGGAATCTATTTGGAGGTCAGTAGACTCTCTCCCAAATTGCTTTCTCTCTTTGGCCAAGATCCCCAAAAGGTGCTGAATTTCAGCCCATCTTTATTCCCATTCATGGGCGTAACAGCAAGCTAAAGGTTACCACCCTTTTGTGAACCTTGGCCTTTGTCTGTCTTGTAAAAGCCCTATTTATCCTCCCTAGAGGAGACAACATTTCTAGCTGGGACTTTCTATGTAATATGCAAACTCACATCTTAATCAGTCGCCAATAAATATGTTATTTTGCATCAATTGCACAAAATGTGTATTCTGCGTGGAATTGTATAGCTGGTAGCAAACTAAGTATAAACTGATGTTTTTGCTCGGTTTAGATAGGCAATAAAGGATGAACACGGTAACATGCAAATCCGTCTGAAAATGGACATTTTGCCCAGTAACGCACTTATTGAAGTTTATTGAATAGGCACACTAATTTGTGGCATGATTGGAATCTAATCACACATTACCCTCCATATATAGAACACATAACTGTCTGCACTTTGTGAAAATGGTGCCAGAGAAAGAAACAAGGAATTGGTTTCTTAACTGTATTTTTTAGGTTTACTGATTTAATTTAAAGATTGTGTTTGTAAAATAAAATTTACAGTATGTGTGCTATCCCTGATAAGAAATTGATTTTGTGAACATTAATTGAAATATCTGGCAATGTATCTAGTGGAGTTAAAATGGCACCAGTCCCACTTAACACTATGTTTTTCTATCACTATGAATCACTGCTATAATCAATTGCTCACAGAAGGGAAACTACTCTTTTCCTACAGAACAGGAAGTCGAAATAATCTATGTTCCTTATGTAATGATTGAATGTGTTCTAGCACAGCAATTAAAAACTCATTGCTACCGTCAGAGTTTTAGAAGGTGATTTCCTAATGCACTAGTTAAAACAAATCTCACCCACTTCTTCTCTTTCTCCAGGATTTTCCTGGTTTGAAAAATGCTTACATTACCATGTTGATGGCAAGTGTAAGCAAATATCGTTCCTAAACGAGTCCCTAAGGGTGCTTTCATTTTTTAAATATAAATAAGAAGCAGAATTAGTTTATTGATTGATCAATTGGTCCTTTTTCTGTCTGGTTTTCCTTTGCTTTATCTTGATAAAATGTAGACATCGTAGATCAGGTCTACAAATTGATCCTGAGGTGTGAAAACCCCTTTTGTCTCCAGTTACAAGGGTTGCCCACCAGACTCCACTCTCTGGCATTAAAATCCATGCATTTCAGTAGCATTTATGAAGTACAGTACCTTTGTCAGGTGGAGAGCGTCTTCCATCTTTTCACTCCATCCTTTGCAGTGTACCCTAGATGGCTATAATATGTAATAATATGTCATATGTAATATAATAGTCCCATATGTCCAAGGCGTGTTACAGGAAATTGTGGGGATTTTATTTTTCAAGCACATCCCAACTTACTAATAACTCTGGGTAATAGCTCCAAATTGCAACTGATAAAAGGAAGTCTGGAAAAACTGTATTTCTCTCTTCATTCCTTATTGAATGAAACCAATGAGAATAAATCGGTTTCCATCAGCCCATATAAGGGTCGCTGCTTTCCTACGTACTGACATCAGTTATTTTTGTCGTACTGGTCAAGTAGGTCGGTTCTCTCCTCATAGTTTGGTACTTTCTGGTACATCTTGGTACAGAGCACCTTCCGGCTTCCCTATTACTATGCCAAGGAGAAGATTAGTCTCAAGTCCCCTGATGCCATTATACGTTAGTTTGGTCAGTGGGAAGAAAGCAGGTGTGGGCTTACCCGTGGCCCTAGCCATTGTGCTAAAATGAATGCCCCCTGCATTTGTAATATGTCCTCCCGCACGGGCCCCTGACTGACTGGCCAACCAGTTGATAATACGGAATTGATCAGGGATCTGCAACACATCGATTGCAAGCTACCGGTATCTCGCCGGCTGCCAGTGAGTAGCGCGCCGCGCTGCCCCGACAGCTGCTGCATGCCTCTCCCTCGTTCTAGTCTGCGCCGAATGTTGGGCCCAACTTCCACATCCACGAGCAGAACCAGTGCAGCACTGGAGACCTCCTCCCAAGGTAAGTGTATTTTGTGTTGGGGACCCCTCATCTATATGATCTGTTAATATCTTCTGTGGAGAGTTATTATGTTAATAAAATTGGAGCAGGATATATATGGCTCTTCTATGATGATCTATGATGATCTGTGACCTTCAGAAGTAGGTGTTCCCTTTTGTTCTTCTGACCTTGGGTATGGTCACCTTCTATTGCATGCAACTTTTACTGTATGTGTGTAGGCTATTATCCAACTTATTTCTCAGAATAACTAATTGGGCCTCTCCCTGCTAGTCAGCATGATTAGAATCCTCTACAGAAACAGGATTATTTCACCTTGTGAAGCTGCATGGGTCTCTCTCTGTGTGCTCATCAAGTGATCATCTGCAATTAAATTGACATTTGTAGCAAACATTTAAAATTATTTCCCCTTCATTATCAGACCTGTAACAGTGAGCTGGTTTTCCCCTATTTGGGGATCTGCCTGTGAATTGATGTTTTGTGGGACTTTGGTCTTGGCAGAGGCAGGATTTTGCCAGTAGCAGATTGATGGGTCACTCTATAGATCTCTGGTCCATTCTTCTGAACGCTGGATCTCAATTATTGATGGCTGAACCATGGCCTACAGTAGATCTGGTTTTAAGGATATCCCAACTTTAACACGAGTGGCTCAATTAGTGATTTAGCCGCCTGTGTTGATGCTGGGATATCCTTAAAACCCGTCCTGTTGGGGGATCACAAGGACTGTAGTTGAGCAGCACTGACCTAGAGCATCAGGACCTCGGGTAACGTTTTGCTGAGCACTACCTCTGTTTTTTTTTTGCTGCCACATGATGTTCTTTATTGGTTTATCCCAGATGTTGGTAAATGGCTTGATGGATACATATGCTTTACTTTAAACATTGCTTTAGCTCTTTAACATCACTTCACAACTGTAGATTGGTTTGCTATGCCTGCTAAAAATAAAATGGTCACTGCTAGATTACTGGGATACCAGACTTCTTATCCAGAAAGAATTCAATGCCACACAGAAGACTGAGATTCAGTTACTGGATATGATCTATCATGCACATATTTGGGAACTTTTGGATACCATGAAGTAATACTGTATAAGAAATAGCCTAAGGATGTAGTCTTTTCCCCCCACCCTAAGAAGGAAACTGCCTTTGCATGTCCCCAATTTGTTTGTATTTACTTAGGAGAGACAGAGAAAACAGTAAGTTATTCATACTATTAATTCTTCTAGTCCATCCATGCCAGTACAATTTTCCCTCCCCATGGAATGTATTTATTTTTTGGTCTGTTATTATAGTGCTTTCTTTATTCTTTAACTGCTTGGCTGACATATGGCTAATGAGAGGAGGAGAGTAGGGAGCTTTTTAGGGGCTAATGGAAACTGATTTGTTGAAAGTTTTCTAAATGTTTTTATCCCCAACTAATCGGTATTTAATACCATTAATTTGTATAGACATGGAGAGATTGGTAGAAAATGAATTAATTGTATGCATAATTCCCCTTTTCATGGACATACTACAAAAGATAACTCAGTTTGTCAAAATGGAAGATAACAGTAAAAGGTATCCATAGTTTGTGTCACAGGTATATATTGGTTTATTTCACGTTACTCCTTTACTTTCTGGTTTTGGATTTATTGGAGATTTTGTTGTAATTTACTTCATTTCAAGTTGATTTTATCGAACTCGGTGAAATTACACAATAAACAATATGTCTCGACATATGTGCTGCTTATATTTAATTCTGTTGTTATTCTACTTGCACCAGTAGGATGCTTTCAAAGTGTGGATTTGTGAATGTACCGTACATCCATCCTCTTGTTGGATATTTTACAGAAAACAGTGAGGGTTTTAACTTTTGATAAATATGATGCTGTTTTTGCCCCAGCAACATCTTGTTTTTGCAGCTAGGAAAGTTTGATACATAACCCCTCTGGCATGTTATTTAATCATGTTTATCATCTTTAAATGTCCGTCTATTTCACATAGTAATATTTAGGTATTAATAGTTAAAACACTTTGTAATATGAACCCCAAAAAGCTGGCATGTTTAGATTATATTTTATTACCATTTTATTTTTATCCTATAGCGTTTAATCAGTCTATGGTTGCACGGTGTACACTTCAGAAATGTTGATATTGTGACAATAACACCAGATATGTATTCAAGTTTATGATGGACTCATGATGTTAATATCAGATTTCATAGCAGTTTAAATGTTTTGTAGCTGTTATTCAAATTGTCATCATTTATATAAAACTCCTGCTACATGTCTAGCCCAGTATGTTTGTCTCTACAAATGCTGTTTATAAATCACTGCAAATTTGCAACATATTTAAACCCAGTTTATTCTAGTTTGCATATTTAAGTATTTTCTATTGCTGTTGCATACTTTTAGCTGACCCTTGACCATTTGCACAAAAGGTATTACTGATGGATAAAACTGACCTTTGAGCTTGCAATTCGAGCTTCTCCGCCCCCACCACCTAATACCTTAACCCAATGACACCAAAGTGGAGAAAAACGGAAACACAGCTTTTTATTTTTTTTTAAAGAGTATAGCAGTCAAAACATGAAAGCAGATTGGTATATCGACCTTCAAGCCCCTTGAATAGCTTGCACCCCATTTTATTTGTTGCCAATCAGCCACCTATTGAAAACCCATATCAACTTCCATAACTAGACGTGCGCGATTTTGCCCAAATTGGGTTAGCCTTATGTTTTGCTCAAACTTTGGAAAAGTGTGAAAATAAATGTAACATTGCTAGAACATTTTAGCCAAAAAATGTAAATTCGAGATTGTTGATTGAACTTTGACTTTTTTCAAATTGCTCCAAAGAATCTAACTTAAAAAATTAGGTAGAGACAAAGTGAGATTTAATAGAGTAACCATTGACTTACATATCAACCAAAACACAAATCTATACAAAACGTGGAGAGAAACCTGTGAACATTCCTGAGATACCTGGGAAATAAGCATATTTGAATATTTCAATTAATATATTTGCATTTTTAAATTCACCTATTTTCCATCTCAGCCATGTTCACATGTATTTAGCTACTTATTATAGTATGCATGAGTGTTTTCAGAAGTATATGTCAATCTCTCCACTTTCACCCCAGCTCCTCACCTCTCCAATGGTTAAGGCATGCTCAACTGTTGGTCTCACCACAGCTACCACTTGAGAGTTGAGAACCACCGCCCAACTAAGCCCAAAGCACATGGAATGCCACCAAACTCTTTTGCACGGCCAGCAGTATCCTTGCAAATTCTGTATTGCTGTCCTCAGTGGGATCCTGTCTACAGATGCTGCCTAGGTGATTCTAGTCTCAAAAGGATCACCTGTCGACTGCGATGCTAGAAGGACCATCCACCACTCCTGAGTACATAGCCCACCCTCCAAAACCATGTTAAAAAAAAGCAGACATATTGCTCTTCAGAGTCCTTCCATTTCTACCTATTTCTATCTCCTATCCCCAAGATCTCTGATACCTTGGCATACGGCACCCACCACCTCCTCGTCCCCTCCAGAGACATCACTGAACCTCAGGCTTGACTCAGCCCTATCCCCAGTACTTTCCCACCAAAAGAGGCTCTACATTCTTGCCAACCATAGCCACCCCAGGAGACAAAACCTTTGGTGTGCTTGCTGCTGTCCCTTCAGTGTTTTCCGCTGTTCAGTTGTGCTAATCAATGTGTCCAACAGGCAATTTCCCACGGACATGGGAGGGAATGCATGCTGTTTCCATGCCTGCTTGCTCCTCTATCCTAACTTAATGCCACCAACACTTTTCTGACCACTCTGGATGTCCTTAATTGCATGTAGCTGCCAGAGCAGATCCCTTAGGACTGCAAACACTGTCCTTCACCCAGACATGCCCCCTATGCTAGAAGTCCTCTCAGCACAGACAGGATCTGCTTATTTTTGTGTGGCTCCACAGACAAATTCTTCACTCCACCTCTGTCAACAATTCCAGATAAGCCAGTAGAACTCACCTCAGTGCCACCTGCTTCTGGTCCAGGTCTCCAGGGAAAGAAGTTAACCACCTCTCCAAATCTGTCTAAGAACCTCAACTCTCCTGATTTAACTGGGAAAGGAAACATGTGGCCAAAGGTCCTACCCCCATCCTGATGCAGGTCCATGGATCCCGTAATTCATATTTGCTTAATCTATATAGAAAAGTCCACTTTCCAAACACAGGAGGCTACATTACAAATGACATTGTTAGTTTTTATTTAGCATTGCTACTGCAAATATGGACTATGAAAGAATGCTCTTGTGGTTGAGATGTTGGTTGATTACTCCCTTACTTTCCCTTTTCTCTACTCTCTCTAGTCTAGGGCATATTCCTGGGGAACATACCTGTATCATGTCCACTGTGGCATCACAACATATTAATATTACAACAATCTTACTTTCCAGGGCATTCTTTGTGTTATTCAGGTAGTAATTTAGTGCCATATAGAAACTGACAGAGGAAATCTTGCAAATCTTTTTCACCTACCCCCAAGCTATACCACAGACACTAGTTTATCTATTGAACTCATGGTGAGATTCATTTATATAAGGATTATGAAGGCAGAAAATTGTATCTCTCTATGATACCGCAAAATAACAGCCAAATACACACGGCAGATCTGTTTGATTCTACTCACAGAGGTCAGACAAATATTTTCAAATTACTTATTCTTCTACAACAGGGGTGCTCAACTCCAGTCCTCAAGCCCCTCCAACAGGTCAGGCTTTCAGAATATCACATCTTCCTCAATCAGTTCTTGCTTCAACACAGGTGGCTCAATCAGTCCCTGCTTCAGCAAAGGTGGTTCGATCAGAGGCTCAGTCTTTGATCCACCTGTGCTGAAGCTGGAATATCCTGAAAACCTGACCTGTTGGGGGTGGGAGGGGTGGGGAGGAGTTTGAGGACTGGCGTTGAGCACCCCTGTTCTACACCACCATCATTGCCACTATAGGTTAAAACTGATATAAAATGCAAATGAAACATAATTTCCTAATAAATTCCACCTTTTGTGGGAGCCCATTGACAGACACGAGACAATGACATCGATAAACACCAAATTCAAATGAAAACATCAGTAAAAATAAAGACTGGTTTTGCAAAGAAATAAACACAGAAATCCCTGAATCCCTAAGTATAATACATAATCAAATAGTGTCCGTTGGGTAGAATTAAAACAACAGATATTTCTGCCAACAATCTGTGTTGTAAAAATGTCAGATAGCTTACTATATTCCTTACAGTTATGTTTCTGCACACAAAAGAGTGAGGGGACGCACCCTCCATGTATTTTTATTCTATTTATTCCCTTGTATAGCACTGACAGTGTACACAACACTATACAGAATTCTCCAGGACAATGAGACTTGCCCGGTAGAGCTTACAATCTAATTTTGGTGCCTGAAGCACAGAGAGCTTGAATGACCAGTGCACGGTCACAAGGACAGCTGGCCCTGGGATTACAAATTGGGGTCACCTGTTTTAGTGACATTAACACTGACCTACAGCATCAGCTATTTAGCTGCTTTATTTCTCAGTGTTCAATGCCCGAGAACAACTGCTTGGGAAAAGTGTCCTGACAGAAGCAGGGAGAAGAAAATGGTGAAATTGGCGCAATTTCTCGTTAATTCCAAAGTTTTGGTAATCACGAACATGCTTTTCACGGGGACGTATCCGGCACTCTCCCGGCTCCTCCCTTTCACTTTAATCACGGAAACACATATTTAAAGTCCCGATGGTAATAGCAAAACCCTTCATAAGAAACTCACACTCACTATTCTGTATGTTGTCACTCCCCTCCTTGTAGAGTGTGAGTACCTTGGGGCAGGGACTTTCTAATGTCTTCACATACATGTGCTCTTTTGTCTTGCGATGTTATTGTCCTCCCTGGCCCCACACAAATAAAAGATACAAATAATAGTGAACAATCTTTTGAACATTTGGGTAACAAAAATGGTGTTGCAGAATGAACTAGTGTCATACTGCAAATAAAAGCAAAGAAACTATTTGTGTCAGACTTATATTTGCATTCTCCCTTCATACAGAATATGGCCTCTGGTGACATTTTAGGAAATAGGTGAACATTAGGCAAAGGTTCGAGGACATGTTAGAGTTGTAGACAAAAAGTGATTAGTACTAAGGCATCCAAAAAGGCAGATTATGTTCTTTTCTGCATAGTTTGTAATACACCAAACTTCCTGAATGAAATTCTGCCTTCCCATAGGAAGCAAAGGATATCCTATTCCACTACATGGATTTTCTCTCACTTAAACTCCAGGGAGGAAGGTAAAAAAAATGCAATACTTTCAAATGCAGAAAACTTTTCTGCGTGACATAATTGTTTCCATGGTTCTGCTGATTAAAGAAGAGCGATACTTTTATATGCACTTATGATCAAACAAAATAAACATCTGCTTGAAATGAAAAGAAGACAGCACAAAACGTCTTCAACCATCCAAACCTACCCCCCTGTTTGTACGTCCCCCGTTTCCTGAACCTTTTCATCCGCATAATGCAAATAACAAAGTGATTTTAATCGAAAAGCTTTCACATTGCACACTGTTTTGTGACAGTGTGTCAGCGCGTCCATATTTAAGTGTCTCTAAGTGATTTTTTGTTCAATCTTGATTTTACGTAGCATTTCATCGTCTAGAGAAATTTAAACACATATTTAAACGTTACAAACAATTTACAGATGGTAACCTTATAAATGTTGTACATTCATTTCGATACATATTTTATACCTTACACCAGAGGTTCTCAATTCCAGTCCTCAAGACCCCCAAACAGGTCAGTTTAAGGATATCCCTGCTTCAGCGCAGGTGGCTCACTCAGTCGAAGATTGAGACACCTGGGCTGATGCGGAGAAATCCAGAAAACCTGACCTGTTGGGAGGTGGGGGGGGAGGGGGTTTCTAAGTACTGGAGTTGAGCATCCCTGGGCTGCACCATTACGTTCACCATCCTGGATCGAAAGTAAAAAGTCTACTGAAGGATAAGTCAAATTACAGAAGTACAGATGTAGCAAACATTATGGCTCCCACTGGCACATTGCAGCTGGACACACCGTGCATACAGTATTACAAGGTGATGCGCCATTGTTCTCACATGCGAGAAATGGGCGAAGCTAATACACTACAATATTTCACCCACGGGAGCATACCAGCTACATTCCTATCACTTTTTTATGCATATCAAACAAAGATTAATTTCCTTGTCTTGATTTCTTATAAATTAGTGACACTGGTCATTTGAAAGTGTGTGTGTGCGTGTGCATGTGTGTGTGTGCACGTGTGTGTGTGCACGTGTGTGTGTGCGTGTGTGTGTGTGTGAATAAGAAGGGCATAAGGGAGGGGAGAGTGCAAGGTGGGGAGTGGGATAATGAGGGAGGGGAGAGTGCAAGGTGGGGATAGGGTGGGGAGAGGGATAATGAGGGAGGGTAGAGTGCAGGGTGGGGAAAGGGATAATGAGGGAGGGGAGAGTGCAAGGTGGGGAGAGGGATAATGAGGGAGGGGAGAGTGCAAGGTGGGGGGAGGGATAATGAGGGAGGGGAGAGGATTTCCCCATAATTTCACAATCTAATTCTAGGGTTCCTTATTAAAAAAAAGCTTGAAACCCCCTGCTCTAGGGCTGGGGTGTGCAAACTTTCCCCCCGGTGACACCCTGTCTGCCCCCCTCCCCCCAGCTCGCTCCCCCCACCTTACCTTGTCTTCAGCATTAAATGATGCCACAGGGTCACATGATGACATGGGAATGCCGTTCCTGCCACTAGAATGTCAGGTCGAGCTCACCACAAACGAGGCGGGACCGCGGTGCTGAGGTGGGAAAGGATATAACGCCACCGACAGCCATGAGGGCACGTCTTGAGAGTAGAATAGTCTGGGTGTCCGAGTCGGGGCAGGAGAGGTACAGATGGTAGTGGGTGCTATTAGCCAAGTCCGGGGTTAGAGAGAGAGACGTAATAGTTTTACCGTTTTCCGAGTTCGGGGTGCCAGAGGTGCGGAGAGTCGTATTGCCATATGCCAAGTTCGGGATGCCAGAGGTACGGAGAGTCGAAGAGGAAGCCAGTTCGGTACACGAGGAAGACTGCAAAACAAGACAAGACAGGACGAGGGAGGCAGAGAGTGATGAGAACAACTGGTTCTATGCTCAGCCGACGAGTTAGTGAAACCGCAGGGTACATGTAGGAGAGAGGATCCAATGGCAGGGTAGCGAGTGGGGGGGTGTGGAAGGACCAGTCTCCGGCAGGGATAGGTCAGGAGAGCACCCTGGGGTGGAGCTAGAGAGGACAGGGTAATGTGCCTGCATCTGATTGCACAGTGCCGTCCGGGTGGTTGTGCCTTTAAGAGGCTGGAGCGTGCATCCGTGTGTAGGCAGGCCCCCGCGCGAGTGGCCGGGTGCACGCCCAGAGCCAGCACTATTTGTGTGATGCCGGCGTGCGCGCATGCGCCTTAGTGCGGAAGTGATAGGGCGGTCCGGAGGGGGGCAGAGAGTGCGGCACGGGTGAACCTTGTGGTGATGCCGGTGAGTGAGGAGCAATCCGAGAGCGGCGTGACTCCCCGGTTGTTACATACAATAAGTATGGGAACACCGTTCCTGTTGTTGGAATAAGTATGGGACGCCGTTCCTGTAGTTAGAATAAGTATGGGAACGCCGTTTCTGTAGTTAGAATAAGTATGGGAACGCCGTTTCTGCCACTAGAATAAGTATGGGAACACCGTTCCTGCCATTAGAATAAGTATGGGAACGCCGTTTCTGCTGCTAGAATTAGTATGGGAACGCCGTTTCTGCTGCTAGAATAAGTATGGGAATGCCGTTCCTGCCGCTAGAATAAGTATGGGAACGCCATTCCTGCTGCTAGAATAAGTATGGGAACGCCGTTCCTGTAGTTAGAATAAGTATGGGAACGCCGTTCCTGTGGTTAGAATAAGTATGGGACGCCGTTCCTGCCACTAGAATAAGTATGGGAACGCCGTTCCTGCTGCTAGAATAAGTATGGG
>CM071576.1:6473986-6572109 GCA_036426205.1 Ascaphus truei
ACCAACTGGTTCTATGCTCAGCCGACGAGTTAGTGAAACCGCAGTGGTACATGTGGAGAGGAGGATCCATGGCAGGGGAGGCGAGTGGGGGTGTGGAAGGACCAGTTCCCGGCAGGGATAGGTCAGGAGAGCACCTGGTGGTGGAGCTAGAGAGGACAGGGTAATGTGCCTGCATCTGATTGCACAGTGCCGTCCGGTGGTTGTGCCTTAAGAGGGCTGGAGCGGGCATCCTGGTGTAGGCAGGCCCCCGCGCGAGTGGCCGGGTGCACGCCCAGAGCCAGCGACTATTGTGTGATGCCGGCGTGCGCGACATGCGCCTTAGTGCGGAAGTGATAGGGCTGTCCAGGGGGGCAGAGAGTGCCACGGGTGACCTTGTGTGATGCCGGGTGAGTGAGGAGCAATCCGAGAGCGGCGTGATCCCCCGGTTGTTACTACAATAAGTATGGGAACACCGTTTCCTTGTTGGAATAAGTATGGGACGCCGTTCTTGTATTAGAATAAGTATGGGAACGCCGTTTCCTGTAGTTAGAAAAGTATGGGAAACGCCGTTTCTTCTGCCACTAGAATAAGTATGGGAACACCGTTCCTGCCAGTTAGAATAAGTATGGGAACGCCGTTTCTGCTGCTATAAATTAGTAGGGAACGCCGTTTCTGCTGCTAGAATAAGTATGGAATGCGCGTTCCTGCCGCAGAATAGTATGGGAACGTCCATCCTGCTTAGAATAAGTTGGGAACGCCATTCCTGTAGTTAGAATAAGTATGGGGAAACGCCGTTCCTGTGTTGAGAATAAGTGGGACGGAGCCGTTTCCGCTGCCACTAGAATAAGTATGGGACACGCCGTCCTGCTGCTAGAATAAGTATGGGAACGCCATTCCTGCCACTAGAATAAGTATGGAAACGCTGTTCCTGCTGCTAGAATAAGTATGGGAACGCCGTTCCTGCTGCTAGAATAAGTATGGGAACGCCATTCCTACCACTAGAATAAGTATGGGAACTCCGTTTCTGCTGCTAGAATAAGTATGGGAACGCCATTCCTGCCACTAGAATAAGTATGGGAACGCCGTTCCTGCTGCTAGAATAAGTATGGGAACGCCATTCCTGTAGTTAGAATAAGTATGGGGACGCCATTCCTGCCACTAGAATAAGTATGCTAACGCCGTTCCTGTAGTTAGAATAAGTGTGGGAACGCTGTTCCTGTGGTTAGATAGTATGGGAACGCCGTTTTTCTGCCACTAGATAGTTGGAAACGCCGTTCCTGTGCTGCTAGAATAAGTATGGGTTCCCGTTCCTGCCACTAGAATAAGTATGGGAACGCCGTTTCTTGCTGCTAGAATAAGTATGGGAACGCCGTTTCTCTGCTGCTAGAATATATGGGATCGCCGTTCCTGCCACTAGAATAAGTATGGGAACACCGTTCCTGTAGTTAGAACAGTATGAACACCATTCCTGCCACTTGAATAAGTATGGGAACCCTTTCTGCTAAATCAGATGTGAAGCCGTTTCTGCTGCTAGAATAAGTATGGGAATGCCGTTCCTCCCGCTAGAATGTATGGGAACGCCATTCCTGCTGCTAGAATAAGTATGGGAACGCCGTTCCGGTAGTTAGAATAAGTATGGGAACGCCGTTCCTGTGGTTAGAATAAGTATGGGAACCCGTTCCGGCTGCTAGAATAAGTATGGAACGCCATTCCTGCCACTAGAATAATATGGGTAACCTGTTCCTGCTGATAGAATAAGTATGGGAACGCCGTTCCTGCTACTAGAATAGTATGGGAACGCCATTCCTGCCACTAGAATAATGAACGCACGCCGTTCCTTTGGTTTAGAATAGTATGGGAACGCCGTTCCTGCGCTAGAATAAGTATGGGAACGCCGTTCCTTGCTGCTAGAATAAGTATGGGAACGCCGTTCCTGCTGCTAGAATAAGTATGGGAACGCCATTCCTGTAGTTAGAATAAGTATGGGAACGCCATTCCTGCTGCTAGAATAAGTATGGAACGCCATTCCTGTAGTTAGAATAAGTATGGGAACGCCCTTTTCTGCCACTAGAATAAGTATGCCACGCCGTTCCTGTAGTTAGAATAAGTGTGGGAACCCGTTCCTGTGGTTAGAATAAGTATGGGAACGCCGTTCCTGTAGTTAGAATAGTAGGGACGCCATTCCTGCCACTAGAATAAGTATGGGAACGCCGTTCCTGCCACTAGAATAAGTATGGGAACGCCGTTTCTGTATTTAGAATAAGTATGGGAACGCCGTTCCTGTGGTTAGAATAAGTATGGGAACGCCATTTCTGCTGCTAGAATAAGTATGGGAACGCTGTTCCTGCCACTAGAATAAGTATGGGAACGCCGTTCCTGTGGTTAGAATAAGTATGGAAACGCTGTTCCTGTGGTTAGAATAAGTATGGAACGCTGTTCCTGCCGCTAGAATAAGTATGGGAACGCCGTTCCTGCCACTAGAATAAGTATGGGAACGCCGTTCCTGTGGTTAGAATAAGTATGGGAACGCCGTTCCTGCCACTAGAATAAGTATGGGAACGCCGTTCCTGTAGTTAGAATAAGTATGGGAACGCCGTTCCTGTGGTTAGAATAAGTATGGGAACGCCATTCCTGCTGCTAGAATAAGTATGGGAACGCCGTTCCTGCTGCTAGAATAAGTATGGGAATGCCATTCCTGTGGTTAGAATAAGTATGGGAACGCCGTTCCTGTGGTTAGAATAAGTATGGGAACGCCGTTCCTGCAACAAGAATAAGTATGGGAACGCCATTCCTGCAACTAGAATAAGTATGGGAACGCCGTTCCTGCTGCTACAATAAGTATGGGAACGCTGTTCCTGCCACTACAATAAGTATGGGAACGCCGTTCCTGCAACAAGAATAATACGTATGTTAACCCTTTTTACATGTGTTATTATGCTATTTTAGCATTTCCATGCTTATTTTTAGTTTTTGCCATATCTTAATAAAATCTGATTCCCAAACCAAATCCACACAAATCATTATTTGGTAAAAACCAAATCACAAACATTTTTTGAACCGAAACCATGTCCAAAACCAAAATACTATATATTTTTGTTTTAGAACCAAAACCTAAAGATCAGTGAAAGTGTGCACCCTTACTTAATATAACAAAACGGATTCATTGTGAACTAGTTAGTATAATCAGAGCAGGATGTAATTTCTCTCCAGAAGGACTTGGAGAGACTGGAAACGTGGGAAGGTAAATGGCAGATGAGGTTTAATACAGATAAATGTAAGGTTATGCATTTGGGAAGCAAAAATAAACAGGCGACTTACAAATTAAATGGGGATAAATTGAGGGAATCCTTGATGGAGAAGGATTTAGGAGTGCTTGTAGACAGCAGGCTCAGCAATAGTGCCCAAAGTCATGAAGTAGCTGCAAAGGCAAACAAGATCTTATCTTGCATTAGACGGGGAATTGATGGAAGGGAAGTAAAAATAAGTATGCCCCTTTATAAAGCCACACCTTGAATATGGAGTACAATTTTGGGTACCACTCCTTAGACAAGACATTATGGATCTAGAGAGAGTGCAGAGAAGAGCCACCAAATGAATAAAGGGGATGGACAATCTAACTTATGAGGAGAGACTAAATTAGATTTGTTTACTGTACATTAGAAAAGAGGTGTCTAAGAGGGGATATGATAACTATATACAAATATAAACTAGTGATCCTAATATTTTGGTACAATTTACAGTACTCACTTATGAGAAATATTTACCGCTTTGCATTGAAATTTTCAATTCACCATGACATGAAAATATTTTTTTCCATATTTATACGAAAAATACCTCAGAACCATTAACTCTTGTCTCCTTTATTTAATAGATTTCCTTTCTTATCTTATATTTTAATGATGAATATTAGAAATTGTGACTGCTATTAATTAAAAAAAAACAGAATTGTAATGCATTCTTGCATTGAATTCATTTTTACACTAATAACAAAAAGACGTACCCTCCCAACTAAGGGCTAACACACACTTCCTGTAAATAACCAATGAATTATTCATGCCTTCCTCCTATTGTGATTTTTTAAGATAATAGGTTGAGAACAGACCAAGTATTATAAAACAGTAATTTTGAGAATAAATGCACCACAAGCAATCCTGCTATTAAACAAATAATTTGGGCTTCATACAAATGTGAAAACTGCATATCTATTTTGAAAATGCTTTACAGTTGTCTTATGAGGAAAAGCATTTTATGTTTTAAAAAGTCTCTCTTTATACAGATAAGTTGCTGCAGTAGAAGATAGAATGTTCTAAATTGTAAACATGTTATTTGGGATTTATCAGACACTATTAACGAGATAGTATCAGTTAGTCTATTTCACAGATTCAGAATACAGAATTTTGCAAATTATACACAGAGATGCATGGTGGCAAGCAGCGTAATATAAAAGTTTCATACAGTAGCTTGACAAATCTATACTCCTAAACAACTGCCCTACTAACTAGATAACATATCAACTAAATACTGTACATGATTTTGTCAATACAAATAAATTGACAGTTAACTTAGAAGTCAAATATAAAACCTAATCAAATGGTGTATTATTTCACAGTTGTGTCTTTAAAAATGATAGCTATTTCTCACCATTACTTTTCTGCATAGAAGAGGGTTAAGAAGAATGTGGAACACATCATCCATCATTGTATTTGGTTCTATTTTGCAGCATTCGTTTGTGCCACTTAATGAGTTTACTCTTTAAGTCTCTATCATGTATCGGACATGATTGCTGTGTTGGTGGAGCGTATTACATTATGCATACTGTAATATGCAGAGATTCTCAACAGGTGGTACAAGTACCACGAGGTCCTAAACTGTGCTGCTCCACACTCTCCTCCTCACGAAGTCTCCCAGTGCTGTTCATCACCAGGATAGATTATCACACTGAGCTCCCATGTTAACTGTCATTGACTGGAATGGCAGTAAACACGGAATTGCTGTACAATCACCTACATTAGAGCTTCGTAAATCTTTCCCTAAGTTTCCCAGCAGTCTCAGAGAAAGCTGCAAGAAGGGTAAAACTATCATGGCTGCCAATGACTACTGCTCCCCCAGAGCCAAAGTATATTGACTTGTCAAAGGAGAATCCTGGGATAGAAACAGAGCACAGCAAATCGAGGAGGGACCAGCAAGGTGTGGGTTAAAAATATTAATTTATTTGTTAAACATGGTAACGAGGAACAAAAACAAAACACTCTGACGCGTTTCAGGCAAAACGCCCTTTATCAAAGAGATGATTCGCGTCTTGTCCCCCCTACAGTCTTATAGAAGGCTCCCCGCCCACAAACATCAGTGACGCAGCGTCAAATCTGGCGCGAAAATATATAGATCAATTCCATTGGTAAGGCTCTCCTCCAATGAGATCCCTTAGGTTAGTAGGTGCGTCTCTCGTGAAGTCTGTAAAAAATAGTCCACGTACCTAGATAGACCATCTCCCAAAGATCCAATACTAGATATAATAGGTCTGCCCGGAGGGCAGATAAGAGATTTATGGATCTTTGGGAGATTGTGAAAAATAGGCACGATTGGAAAAGGATTATAAAGATAAAGCGACTCCTGTTTTGTTAATACTCCTAGTTCCTTGCCCAGATCCAACAAATCACGAATCTCCACCAGATATGACTGCGTAGGATCTCTATCTAGCCTACAATATGCCTGAATATTGTTAAGCTGCCTTAAGGCTTCCGTACGATAGGCATACATAATGGCATATGCATGCATAATCACCACTGCTCCCCCCTTGTCCGCATTTTTAATGACTATATCAGACCTCTTTTTCAGTGAATATAAATGTGATCGTTCCTCTTTAGACATATTATCGGAAAAAGAAGTGGTGAAGGTAAAGCCTTTAGCAAGAGTTTGTAAATCCTTCTCCACTAGCCTCTCGAATGTTTCGAGATGTGGACCCTTGGAGAAAGACGGACAAAAGATGGATTTGTTTTTAAATTCAGTATGTTTTGTGCCACTTAAGAATGAGAATTGTTCCTCTGTATTCACAGAGTCCAAAGCTCCCTCTTCTGTGGTCAAATCTATCATATCCTGAAGTACCCCATATTGACTTGTAACCGGTTTCTCCAGTGTCAATAAAACGAGCTACATCTGTATAGAAAAGGACAGAGGCAAAGGTACAGCAAGAACAGTCCCTCTAAATGTATTATTAACGTTACAGCTGCAATCAGCTAGAGTCATTGGAATTGGGGAGTGTGTACTGTATGTAGATAGGATACTGAACATGTTTTCATGTCGGGTGACATATAGCCAACACGTTTGTGACTTTTTCACTAGCTGCAAATGTCCCGTGTTTATCACATTCAAATACATTCAAAATCTCTAATATTTGACTAATTTAATCAGAACGCAATGAAGAAACAAGAGAAGAGACTCCTGCAAAGTAAATATAGACCGGCGCCTAGTCAATTAAGTGTGGAGTAGGTTAACACTCACTATCCACGGTCATTCAATTACAAGACTTTATAACAATGATTGTTTTTCACACTGAGCTTCATAATAAAATCACATTTCACAGAATGCTAAATTATTGTCGTTTACAAAAAACGGCATGCTTAATTATGGAATCTAGGGTAAAAGTGTTAATCAGAGCGGATAATGCGCAGAGGGAAATTTGTCAAGAGTTTTCCTTTTCATTCGCATTGGGTGGTTCATTTTTTCAAATAATTGATACACTTATTTATTTATTTATGTATAAAATGTTTTACCAGGAAATAATACATTGAGAGTTACCTCTCGTTTTCAAGTATGTCCTGGGCACAGAGTTGACAAATAATACTTGGTTACAAATACTGTACATAGCTACAAAAATGAACAGGGTATACATTATAGAACAACAAAAGGAAATGTCACCAGCACTCCTTGGGAATAGAATGAAAACACTGGTCAGCAGATTTGCCAGAAAATATATAAGATGTATTGAAATGAAATATAAAATATATCACACGAGTGATATATTGTATATTTCATTTCAATACAACTTATATATTTTCTGGCAAATCTGCTGACCAGTGCTTTCATTCTATTCCCAATGAGTGCTGGGGACATCTCCATTTGTTTTTTTATAGTTCTAGGATGGTTAAGTGTCCCTACTTTTGTTCCCATGCACCAGACATTAGTTTGTTTATATTTGCATTAGAAGTGCTGTCTGTAATACCATACATTTTTTAGGGTATATATTATATACAAGACATTGCATGCACAGTTAGAGATAATATATATTATAGGCGTATGTAACAGTTACAGACCAGATAACAATGTGAGACAGCCTTAGTTTTGAAAGAACTAAGGCTGCGCTTATAGTGCCCACGGCAGCGACAGGACGGGACGGCGATGGTGACGTCAGGCTGAGGTTGCTGGAAAAATCAAATTGACTTTACTACCAGCGATCGCGACCAAGCCATCGCTCTGTCTCGCCATCGTGTCACTTCTTCTATAAGCGCATGCGACGGCGGCAATACATTTGTTTTGCCACGACGTTGCGTCGCCGGCACTATAAGCGCAGCCTTAGACTGGTGGAGGCTGTGAGAGTCTGCGTCCGATTGTTCCAGTTTTTGGGTGCACGGTAAGAGAAGGAGGAGCGGCCGGATACTTGGTTTGGTCATGTTCATTTGCTTTGGCATAAGGCTTTGCACCGCCACGTTAATAAAAAAATGACTTTATTGAGACAATGTTTCAGTGATTGCACCCTAGCGATGACCACCAACAATGGATTTCTGCAATAAAATATATATTTTAGCTGGTTCAGCAAATCCTTTTCTTAAAACTCCTCCTGTCTGCTCAGACTAGTGGATAGAAGGAGGTGTATATTCTTCTCTAACAGAAGGTAGATCCCAATGGAGAAGATCAAGAGCTGGGTTATAAGTTGTTTACACCTCTGTAGAAAAATAAAGCGTATACTCGAACACTACAGGTGGACATTAGCTGCAGATGGCTATTTAAACTTCAAAATGTACTGTAGGTAGAAGTATTTCAGAGAAATAGTCCACAATAACAAACTAATGACACATTACACGGCATGGCGGTATCAATCAATATACAAAATGCAGGAGCTTGTAGAAAACAGAACTTCTAATTACAACACGTTAATATTGAATGTAACCCTTTGAGACAATGACAGAACCTCATCTCAGATGTGGATAACATAGGATCAATATCCCTTTTTAGAGGCTGAAGTTGCCAATTAGGAAGGCCTCTGGCATTTCACCTTGGAGTCCAGAGGGACCTTGGCTGCTTTCCATTTTACCTAAGCTGTCATCTTTCTCTTTCCTTTATCCCTTTCATAGTCTGAGGTAGTTAACATTGCAACATTTTAAATTGCTTTAAAGTCTAAAGAGAATAAAAGAACACCAAACTGAAACGGGCCCTGAAATATATATATGCTGTTTTAAAGCAGCTATCCAGATTGCAGCGCTTGTTTTTGTTTTGTTTTTATATATAATGTAGGATTGAAGCAATGGGTCTCCAGAGCTGAACCCCATTAATTTCAGCTCCCAGGTCCCCCTGTTTCCAAAGATACTCAACTCCGTAGGTGTGGCAGTATCTCTGCAGCCAGGAAACTTGTGTGCCTAACATACTTGGAGGCGTTTTAATGTTCCGCGTCATGCGGGACAATAAGAAGCCCTTACGTCATCCGTTGTGGCTTCCTATTACCCCGCGTGACCTGGAAATTTAAACTCTACAGAGATACCAGCAGCACATACAGAGGTAAGTATCACTGGTAACAGGGGGTCCCCAGAGCTGATATTAATGGGGTTCAGCTCCAGGGACCCCTGCTTCATAACTAGAACAAAAAAAAGCAAGAAATGCAACCTGGATTGATGCTTTAAGCAATAGAAGACAGTGATCCTACAGCACACAAATATTAAGGGATTTAGGGGCCTCTGCTTGTAGCCGTCATTACCCAGTTATAGAGGCTTTTTAGCTGTTATCAGCCCAAAATGCCAACAGCGATTCGAAAGCCTCTCTAAGTGTACTGAATCGCCAATTTTTGCTGCCGTCAAAAACACGTCGCCAAGTAAGCCGCGATAAGCCCCTTATCGCCAGTTTTGAAACTCGTGTAATTCTAGTAGCCTCGATAGGCTCGATATCGCTACTCTAGAATGGTGATTTCCTCCCAAATTCCTCTCGCCAGAAAAAGTTGGCGTGAAGCTGCTGAGAAGCTTCAGAGTTTGTGGCGAGAGAGGGACTTAGAAAAAAAATGCATTTTTCCTGCATCGGGTTGATGCCGGGGGTTTCGGAGCTGATACACATTAATACCAGCACCGGAGACCCCCGGCAGGAATCAGATGCATGAAAGATGCATTTACAAAACACCTTGATAGAATTAACCCCTCCAGGGCACATGGCCGGTGCGGGGTAAGGGTAGGGGTAGGAGTAGGGGTTTCCCACTTTTCTCTGGAAATGGTCCCACTGCTGGGGGCAGGCCAGCACTCTGCGTTCTGATTCTGCCTGTAGCACAAGTTTAGAAGCTTGGGAAGGAAGATGCCTAGTATATATTGCTTAGCAATATATACCTGTAGTAGCTTGTAATGCGATATACCGGTATATTTAATTTGTTGCTCAGTTGACGTGATGACTGTGTTATGTTACAAATGGTAAAGTTCTAAGGATTAGAATTAATCGTTTGATCCAGGAAACCCTTACATGATGATAACAGTACCATCGAAAACCAGTTTGTGTAAAGAATTACTTTTCTATGAAAAATATATTTTCAATCTACAATTTACATAGTTACATAGTAGATAAGGTTGAAAAACGATATACGTCCATTAAGTCACACCTATGCTAAATGTAGACGACAGATACTTTATCCTATATCCATACTTACCGTATATTGATCCAGAGGAAGGCAAACAAAAAACCCCAGTGACACATTATCCAATGATATCTCATAAGGGGAAAAATACATTCCTTCCTGACTCCAAATAATGGCACTCAGATTTCTCCCTGGATCAACATCCTTCCCATGTTTACTTATTTGGTATATCCTGTATACCTTTGCTTTCTAAAGGTATGCAGGGACTTGAGAATTGTGAAACATTTGTGGGCATATGAAGACTACATAAAGTGGCATATGGTCATTGTTATATTGTTTCATTTAATTGAAATGTTTTATCTTTACAATTCCTTGTGCATGGATAAGTAAAACGGGCTAAATTAGTGACAATGCTAAGTGTTTGTTTAAGTCCATTGAAGTATATAGAATTGCTTAGCCGTCTACTTTCAAGCAGTCCAATGTCAAAACATTGATAGTCATGCTTTAAAGCAACGCTTTAAAGTAATAAGATAAGATATGTAGCTTTTAGTAACTGAACGATAATATATTCATATTAGATAGTGGTTTGTGTGTAATTCTTCAGAGTAGCAAATCTTTGTTCTGTAATATTTGTCTAAAATAAAAAAAATCTTTGTTTTTATAGATGACAATGAGTGTCAAAATGCTACATATATCTGCGGAGAAAACGCAAACTGCACAAATACAAATGGAAGCTATTACTGTATGTGTGCACCTGGTTTTAAATCCAGTGACTTGGAAAAGTTTGTGACTAATGATGGAACGTTCTGTAAAGGTAAGTACATAAATATTATTCATACATCTAATACTACTTATCCTAGTAAATCTAGTATTAATATTATTCAATATGATTTTGTTTTTGGACTGAAGGAACAAATAGATAATGTTCTAGATCGTATTATAATGGAAGAAACAGGCTGCAAATGTAGCTATTAACCAATCTCCTGGCAGAAAAACTGGTGCCCAATACAACACTAATAGAGACGTGTAAACTTTTCTCATGCGTTAGCGCACTATTCAAATTTCCCCTTTTTCCACTTGGTTAAAAAGTCTTTGCCAAATTTATTAAAATACTCAATATCTCATGATATTATCATGACAGTCACATTCTCCATTTCACAGTTTTTTGGGGGCTGAAGTAGTATAAAGAGTTAAAATATTGACATTTCCCCTTCCATCAACCTAGAATTTTCCTGATGGGAGAGAAAGTTATAAAAGACCCTTTAATAGCAGAATATTGCAGTTGATTTGGCGTTCACTTATAGTATATAGCGTTATGTAGTTGTCGGAGAGCTTTTTTTAGTTTCAATCCCATGTAAATCAACGTATCTATTGAGATATCAGGGTTCTGGATGAATATGACCCTATTTCGATAAGATAGAGGATAGCAGGATAAAGATGACAAAGAATCCCTGCAAGATGCTTGGCCAAAGGAACTGGGAAGACGTATATTATCCTACAAGCTCCTACAGTATCTAAAGAAATCTAGAAGAATTGTTATATCCACAAATCCAAAGGAAGCGGATAGTTATAGGGCTCTGCAGAGCTCGGCCCTTACAGAATACAGAGCTACCTTAGTGCAGGGGTGCTGAACTCCAGTCCTCAAGCCCCCCTTCGCCCCCCCGCCCCCCCAACATGTCAGGATTTCAGGATATCCCGGCTTCCGCAGAGGTGGTTCAATCAGAGGCTCAGTCAAAGATTCTAAAACCGCCCCTGGTGAGAGATTGTGTAACATACTTCCTAACATCATTTATTCAAAAAATACATGATAACAAACTGAAACATGGGTAAGATAATCAGTAGCTAGTACATATATTTGTCACATCTGCTGCCTACTATTTGCTGCCTGCTCTGTCGATCTTACTCCCTGGTCCTGTTGTTGAAGAAAATATCCCTCCTTAGTTTCACAGTAGGACAGATATCCCGTTTCTGCCCAAACACCTCTCCTTTGGAAAAAAAAATGAAACAAATTACTTTTTGAGCTTAAAGTTCAATTGAAAAAAATCTCCTTTTTTTCCATTTTTGGGGGCAAAGTTAGGGCGAGAGCGAGAAAGTGAATCTCAGCCCGTTTGCTCAGTTAAGTCACTTGACATTAAAATAACTTAAAGTCGCCTTAGGACTAAAAGTGTATCTGCAAAGGAAAAAATTGTAACTTGTCATGTTTTCTGAGATAAAAAGTATTGTGCTAACTTTAAAGTTTATTAGTGATAAATTACATGAATTACTATATATTACACAGTACCTAAACTTGCCGTTACTCACATCCACACCCTGAAATAAAGCTCACAGGGTCTGGATATGTGTAACACCACAGTTAGGTGTGACTATG
Source organism: Ascaphus truei (assembly GCA_036426205.1). Classification (NCBI taxonomy): domain Eukaryota; kingdom Metazoa; phylum Chordata; class Amphibia; order Anura; family Ascaphidae; genus Ascaphus; species Ascaphus truei. The sequence continues at coordinate 6,486,154 of CM071576.1, forward strand.
TAACTATGTAACTATGTGACTTGAGTTGTAGACCTATTTCCTGGTCTGGTTCAGAGTAACGCTAAGACTTAACATCCTGTTATTGGAAGATAACGCATCGTTACGCTACAACACCGTGACATTAAGCCTGTGCTGATGTGAAACATCAGGGCCATTGTTTTTGCATATAATTAGCTCTGAGACTACGTGTTAACCTCAGGGAACATAACGTCTGTCCCTGTTTTAGGTGACATCACGTTATGACTCAGCTCTGTGGATCTAGCCGTTGGACTCGAAAATGTTGCCTTATGTCATACAGTATGATGTCATTTTTTTGTTTCGCAATACAATGAGTGTATTATTTACTACAGAGAGCTGCAGTGGCATGGTGCTCTTTGTATGAATTTATACAGTATGTGTTCATACAGCTGCAACTGCCGGTTGTAGATTACTTGCCTTGAGAATTTTGCACTGAAACCCATCCCATGCTGCGAGATTTCCCCGGATTAACACAGCGGGGGTCCCTGCATTTGAATGGGACTCACGCTGTGTGACTCCTACCGGGATGCGAGTCCCATTCAAACACAGGGACCTCCGCTGTATTAATCCGATGGACCATCACAGCCTGCTGTGGCCCATCTCACGAGTTACTGCGAGATGGTCACAGATTTTCCTTGGCAAGCAGTCTACAACCGGCAGTCGTATCTGTACATGAAGTTTATATGTCCATACATGAAAAGTAAACACCTGGTTTTACACCATTTTAGGGTGTGAATAAAATATGCTAAAAGCAGTTTAATTACTTCCCGTTAGAACATCATAGAAATGCATTGTTCTCTTTGAGAAACGCCTTTACAATCCATGTACATTTTGGCTACTAGAGATGGTGGCTGCGTTTAGAAATTGCCACATCAATAACCAAAGCAGTAAGTGGAGTGAAAGATTTGTGAGCAAAAAACACCACTGCAGAAGGAGGGATTTTTTAAAATTTAAAACGCCAAACATTGTAAACTAGAAATAGCCAATTTTGCAAAGGATTATAAAATACAGCATAGTATTTCAATATGTAGAAAGTTCAGACCAAAGCTTTTGAACTGATTGTACAATTATGTCCTCGATGTTCAACTTTCACAAAAATCCAATATGTTGCTTGAAGACACAGTTTGTATTCCAGTTCTGAATATAAACCTGTATCACGCATCCAGGACACCAACAAACCTTTCCCGTGCGATTACTGCATTTTGTTTCTGTTAAGCCTTGGAAGCTTCTAACATCTTTCCTCTTCTAGGTTTTGAGTACTTTATGATTGTAGGTATTTATTTGTCAAAAAAAGAACCTCAACATCCTATTATTTTCTATTTTGTGTGAGAACGTATTATGCTTTTCTGTAAATGGTTTTGTTTCTGGACAGTATATTATGTATGGTTTCTGTTATATCTGCAAATATTTTTAGTAGAACTGGATCAAAGCTACAGTATGTTGCTTAGACGACTACTAAATTGATGGAACATTCCCATCCAGTACTTTCTACAAATGCCCTCAATCTTTCTTTAATTGTTTGAACTTTACATTCCCATGTGAAGTAAAAATGTACAATATATTATCTTTAGTCAAATATTCTAATAATGTAAACAAAAAACAAAACACAAATCTCTTTGAGAGAACATTTTATCTTTCTCTCACAAAACTCATATTTTAGTCTGTGGAGATTTTTACTTGACAACTCATCCCATTTTCATTAATACTGTATTTATGTTAATAGTTAACTTCAGTGTTTCAATCACTCAGTAGTTAGCTCCTGCACTGAACTACAGGCTGCACTTCATCTGCAGAGAGAAGCAAAAATAGATTCATATTGCATTGACATGAGAAGCAGATTTCATTTTTTTTTCTGTATGTTATGGTACTTAACTCCAGTTGTCAAGCTCCGCCCCAGCCCCCCAACAGGTCGGGTTTTAAGGATATCTCAGCTTCAACAGGGACTAATTGAGCCACCTGTGCTGAAGCGGGCACTGGTTGAGCCACCTGTGCTGAAGCAGGGACTGATTGAGCCACCCGTGCTGAAGCAGGGATATCCTGAAAACCTGACTTGTTGGGGGGTCTTGAGGACTGGAGTTGAGCACCCATGTATAAAGCTAGATCATATTCTGAAAGGAATAGCTGTAGTTATTTTTAAAGCCCCACATGATTACTGCACATTCGCTGTGCCGAGTTTCCTTCAGTTGCCTCTATTTCATTGTTGGCATACTGTGAGTGCGGAATAAAACCAGAGAACACCGTCCCATGTGCTTCCATGATTTTCAGAAACCAAAAACACGCTGTAATTGTTTAACACTGTCTGTTAGCAGGCCTTTGCTCATTGTGATTTCTAGTGACTCATCGTATGCTTCCTGCTGGAGGAAGCCACCAGATTAGTGACATTCCTTTGCTAAACCTAATAATAATTCTATTCTGCGAGCCACCTTCATGAATCCGTGGAACAAAAAGAAGATTAAACCAATTGTCAATTTCTTAGTTGCATTTGTGGCTTAAACATACATGTTCTGGTCAAGAGAGTGAAATAAAACCCAGTTAACAACACACTGTTACTGTACATAGAGGAACACACTGTTACATAGAGGAACACACTGTTACATAGAGGAACACACTGTTACTGTACATAGAGGAACACACTGTTACATAGAGGAACACACCGTTACATAGAGGAACACACCGTTACATAGAGGAACACACCGTTACATAGAGGAACACACTGTTACATAGAGGAACACACTGTTACATAGAGGAACACACTGTTACATAGAGGAACACACTGTTACATAGAGGAACACACTGTTACTGTACATAGAGGAACACACTGTTACATAGAGGAACACACTGTTACATAGAGGAACACACTGTTACATAGAGGAACACACTGTTACATAGAGGAACACACTGTTACATAGAGGAACACACTGTTACATAGAGGAACACACTGTTACATAGAGGAACACACTGTTACATAGAGGGTGCTGTGTTATAGGAATACAAGCCATCGCTGAGCGATAACCAGTTCACTGCATATCTTGCAGTTTTATCTTCTAGCTGACTAAGCACACACTCAGCGCACACAGTTATATTCGAGTAGAGCATGAATAGTGCACTGTACATTTTAATATGTTGGTGTGCTGCAATGCAGGCACATTGCAATCTGTCACAAGCAAATTGCGGGGCGTAATGGTGTACCCTAAGATTGATTCTTTGTACCGGGTTACCTTCTTGGTGCTAAATATTTGTTTGATAAATCTGCTGGGGGCTTTTTTTTATGCCAGGAGACATTAATAACTTTTTAAAACAACCGTTATATTTCATATGTAGCTGTGCATTATATCTTTCCATTTCCAGTTGCATTTGTTAATTTTCATTTGTTTTCAAGTCCTTACCAAGTATTACACTTTTACTATGTTCACTACCAGCACACATACAGGAAAAGTTCGTTTTTAATGTACAGTACGGAAAAAAAGTGGATATAATTGTATGTGAAGAAATTAACCAATCCTTACTGACGTGACAAGTAATGTATAGCAAGTATTATTTGGACCATTCAACAGGTCTTACTACATTATGATAAATATTTCAATACAATAGCAGATTTGCCTCGCGTGGTAAGAATTTTAGTAATTACTCCCATTTGACATACAGTGTAAGTATCCCAGTTCGCGAAGGCAAGCATGTCTGACTTGCGGATCTCATGGATCTGTGTCTTGGTAATATAGATATTTCAGCTCACAGTAGAGTTTTCCGATTCACCTGGCGTTCCCCACAGCAGACTTTCAGCGGCAGAAGTGCCAAACCTCCGTTTGTGACACGTTGCTCCAGGTGACTGGGAGTAGTTGTGTTGATAACATCTGTCTGGTACACTGGTAACATCCATCCCATTTGTTTTGTTGTGTTTGCACTGTACATGTAATGTGACTGTGATCAACTTTATACTAAGAACATGCATCACTGGGCTTCCGAACAGTATGAGATGGTTCTCTCTCTCTGACTTCCATTTAGTTCTCCTCTATACAATCTCTGCCATCACCTTACCACTGAGAGCAAAATGTATTCAGTGAGTTTCTACAGATGTAACCAGACTTAGGCTGCGCTTATAATCCAGTCTACGGCAACAGCGTGCAGCCGCAAAGCAACTCAATGTAGTCCGTAGCGACCGCCCAGAGACAGCCGCATCACGTGACTAGCAGCAAGCCAATCACATAGCCCTTGCCGCCTGCGACATCGCACACCAGAGTGCAACTTTCCCTATAGCGACGGCGACGTGTGACATCACAAGTCGCGTCGCCGTCGCTGTAGGCAGTAGTATAAGCGAAGCCTTAGTGTCCCCGCAGACGTCATTTTCACTGTTCCGGTGCGGCTGCACTGCGGCTATGGCTCTTGCAGCACAGAGGACAGTAAGTGGCCCTGGAGGTTAAATCTGCGGGGTACCGTGCTTCTGAATGCAACCCTGCAGCATTAACACTTTGGGGCCAGCAACAGGGAGACAGAATACCTTTCAGATGAGCTATGTCTCTGCATCTCTCCATCGGGGCCATGTCCCTACTTGCTGAAGGTAAACAGGGTTGAATTTCATTCCCCCTGGATGACATAGATGCCCTTATATGGGGCTCTACATCATGAGAGGGAGGTTACATGGCCATATCTGATCAAAGGGGCCGGCTCATCTGAAAGGGAGTACGGGTATTTCTCTCCCCGCAGATGGCCCATTCAAGTGAAGAATTAACGCTGCGGTGTCCCATTCAAAAGCATGGAACCCCTCAGCTTAATCTTCAGGTCCACAAGACTTGCTGTCCTTGTGGCCATGTTCGGGCGCGCATTGGGGCCACGGGTTTCCCCTTTTTTTCTGCAGCCACATGGACTGTAAGCCTGGCTATATCTCGAGCTCTCTAGCTAACCTATAAACATAGGCAGACAAAACCACAGTTTTTTTATAGTTCACAGGAAAAATATGTACCCAATTCTACATAGTGTACGATACTGGGTACATACTTCTTTTTAGAAAAGCGGCTCCCAAAATAGAAACAGTTCACAGGTATGTGATTTTGACTATAGCAAAGAAGAAAGTACCCGGGCACTCCCTCTAGATAAAGTACAATGCAAAAATAAATGTGTAATATAACATAACGACCTTATATAGTAACTAAGGTTCGTTACTGCTTCCGACGTCTCTTCCTATGACTCTAGAACCCCCGTAGGACCTATCCAGGATCCTTATAGATGCAGAAAAAGGAGAGAACACATTGAATATATACGTGGTACATTTCTCAAACCTGTGCTCCCCCCTGTGTTCTCCCCTTTTTCTGCATGTGATTTTGACTGTATGGAGAGGGCAGACGGATTATCAGCTGTATTTAGAAAGATCTAGTCTTGTAGATTGTAGCAAGTATACATCGGATCTGTCGGGTATTGGCTTAACTGGGAATATCCATGTAATAGTGTCCCTATCATCACTATCAGTTTAATTATTAACTCCCATAGTTTTGCTTTGGTTAATTTTAAGGAGTGATGAAAATGAAAGGCATGGAAGCTTTTTATATGCTGTAAAATTGCATTTCTGATTTGTGCTATCATGAATTTTACTAACAAGTGGGCAATTTTTACATTTATAAATACCTTATTAAACTCCAATTTTGCATGGTATTTACAGATGTGGATGAATGTAATGAACACATAAATGTAGAGTGTGGTGATCATGCAAAGTGCGAGAACACAGCTGGAGGATTCAATTGTTCCTGTGAGGAAGGTTATCAGCCATCCTCAGGAAGATTGCAGTTTAGACCAAATGATGGTACTTATTGTCAAGGTAAGTGTAAAAGATATTATGCAGATTTGAATTAGTACATCATGTTTAAAATGCTGCAGGATTTTCTCTTCCCTGGTTATCCTAAATATATTTAAACTTAAAAAAGGAAAGAAGTCATTTTATCACAAAATAAATTGTTTCATTCTGAGTCTTATTATAGTTGAGTGTAAACGATTCTTCTTTCTTCAGTTATAGGATCAAGATATTTTGTCAGCTCTTAAAACGTATACACTATAGTTGACACTGAAATGTAATATTTAATAGACTTATTAGCTTTACTATGATGACTAAGAATGGCGTGAAGACTGTGGCCAATATTTATTAAGCAGCTATGTTAAAACACCTTCCCGTGCTTGAAGGTACCTTTTGGACCATTCACTTAAATGGACTGTACGGGGCTTTGTGGCATACCATAGCTTAGTAAACGTTGATGTGTATGTCCTGGCTCATAAGCTCCGTGCAATTCCATGACACATCTTTTAGGAGCCGGAATGTGCGGTGAAGTGTAGCACGGAGCTGGAAGAGTGATGTATGGAATAACACCATGACTACTAGTTACTGTAGTAGTCGGCCATAGACCTTAAATGTAAAAGATCTTATGCATACAAAGTGCTCATATCCATATCACTGCCATATTTAACTACTATGTCATTCAAAGTTGTAGCACAGAGGATGTTAGCAGTGAGCTGGGGGAGAGTGGGCACTTTCTATACACACACACAAGGGGGAGGGTGCACTTTTTGTATTCAAAATCGAGCCAACTTTCGGCGAGCATGCCAAATGATGCCTCTGTTTCTGGTTCTGCAGGAATTATCTGGGATTCATCTTGTATACTCCTTTTAAGAACGGTGGCTTTATACAACTGTATATATGCAGAATAATTGTGTAAGCAATGTAAATCAGTTTTACATTTGTTCATCTTTCCACAGAAAACCTAAAAGTCAAGTGCCATTTGGATGATAACTGCATATCCGCAAGTATTAATCAAACCTTAAGTAAAGTAAGTGACATTGAAGATTATACATGTTCCTTTTGGTTTAAAGTTATGTCTACAATTACAAGGAACAATATAAAGGAGGTAAAGAAAATCACAAGAAAATCCCTAATTTTCTTACTTGTGAACATTTTTGTAAATTTATACATACGATATATGTCCTGAGGTTTCCTAGTTGATTTTGAAAACACCATATAATATACAAATCTTCTCTAATTAATAAGCAAAGAAGGGTTGGTAGCTGTGTTGGTCTTTACCGATGAAAGTGTGTAACATTTCCACTACTTGTTGGTCCAATAAAAGGAAACACCCACCCCCTGAGGCGGGTCTGTTACAGAGTCTGGATAAGGGTAACACCACAGTTAGGTATAATTTAGCTATCATATTGTTATTAAGAAGGCTCTTTTCCTCTCCTGTCTTCTCTTCTTTACATTTCATTAAACACCTATCAGGGACCTGATAGAAGTAATGCCACCTTTGTGTGAGGCAGGCTTAACGCTCTGTTATTTGAAGCTAACGTAAGGCAGTACTAACTTCACATGACGTGAATCGTGTGTATTTCCCTTTGAGGATACCCATTAAACCCATGGAGGTACCTATTTAGGTAAAATCATGGTAGTAGCTCAGATGTAATGGACTTCTGAGAATGTACCCCTGCATGTATTACCACGCTCCATTAACAAGGAACAGTGTAAGTTACCTCTGTTGTTAGCAATAACATTACTAAACTTCAATGATGTTGACCCAGTAACTAAATATAAAATAAAGGTATTTAAGGTCATATTTTAGCTCATGAAATATGTCTTTCAAACTTTTGGCCAGATACTGTACAGTAGACTCTGTAATGTCAGAGTAAATAATGTTATCTTATCTAAATTAGTAACCAACGTTATTTTTCCCGGGTTTAACGCATATCCCCTAAGGTAATTATATGTGTAGCCATGCATAATAATGGACTGCAGACATCTTCCCTGTTGGCAGTAAACCCTGGTAAGTACAGGAATGCCAGCAGTAGTTATGGAGGTTTTCGCTCACACCCTGGTGAGGTGCCCTATGTATGGATGGGAGTGGCTGCATGCTATGAGTCCCTGGTTAGTGACATCAGAGATGTGCCTGCCCCCTGAGGTATATAAGGCACAACACTGTCAAGTTAGGTTGTTGTTGCTAAAGTGTTTGGCACCTGTGAAAGGGATTGCAGGATAGCTTTGTGACCCTAGTGCTGTAACTAGTGGCACGAGTTCCAGATCAAGCCTGTCAAGGCCACACTGTGTCCAGGGACCTGGCACAGGGGTGATCTCCCTACCGGGAGAGGGGATCCCACTCCAATTGGGAGGGCGTACCTGGCAAAGGGACAGCACAGAGCAATGTGCGGCTAGAGCTGAGAGCTGCATGGGGCAGTCTACTACATCGTGTACGTCAATAAAGATGCCCTGTTCAAAGATACCCCCACTGTGTGAGTGTGAGATTACTCTGCAGTGGAAGTCATCACCGAGAAGGAGTTCCTCACCAGGACCATCTCCCTGCGGAAGCATAGATCATGATGAGGTGGAGGCGCTGCACATGATATAGGTAGGACTCGCACCCACTACCTCAGCTACCTGTCCTGATGACATCCCCTAATACCATCAAGCGGGAGACTCAGGAGTGCTGTTACTTGCAGGTGCACCACCATACACGATCACGTAATGGGGACCAGTTAGACAACACTGGCCAATGTGAGATTGGGTGGGTCAGACAGAAGGGAATACCCATTACATATGTAAAAACAATGGCCTCTGCTTAAGCCATTAGTATAAGCCAGGGGGTAACCAACTTCAGTCCTCAAGGTTTTCAGGCTGTCCCTGATTCAGTACAGGGGGCTCAATCAGTGCACATCCTGTGCTGAAGCAAGGATATCCTGAAAACATGACCTGTTGGTAGCTCTTTAGGCGCGTTTCCTCCTAGGGTTTTTTCTTTTCTTTTTTTTACAAGGTGGGAAGCAGGGGGTGTCCGGAGCTGAACCGCATTAATTTAAACTCAAGGGACCCCCTGCTTTTCGAGATATTTACCTCTGTAGGTAATGCCGGCTGCTGGGCATGAAATATGGTACATGTGGGCTAATAGGAAGTCGTGTCACCTTTAAACATGCAGCAGATCTGCATGACCTATGGAGGAACGGATCTTGGGAGACAGGGGGACCTCAGGCCCCCCATTTCCCACCTGGTGGGGTTTATTTGTATTTATTTTTAAAGAAAATGTTCCTTTGACATCAGGTTAAATGTAACTGCTCTTCACACAGCATGGCGCGGATAATGTGCTTTACCTAACGCTCCCATTAAGACCCTGACATGTGGGTTCTGCTTGTTAGTAGAGTCGGATTTTAGTAGAGTCCCAAGGAAAATATGCTAATTAAAATCATTTGCATTGGTATACAGTACTTCTGCGCCAGCCTTTATTTTAAAACTTCACGGGGGCGTGGCGACTGCATCTTCTGATTTCCACGCGCAATAAATTGGGCGTCCCCGCATTCATGCCGCATTCGCGCCGCCCGGCACCCGCGGTCGTACTTTGCATATTCCAATGAGCGTATTTCTCAGGTATCCCAGGTGTGTTCCTCTTCACATATTGCATAAAGGTAAAAGTAGTCTCTCTTGCTATGGCCCTTATTCTGTAAGGTGTGATAGCGCAGGAGACGTGCTTTCACATGAAAGGTCCTGTTGACTTTGATGGGGATTTTCCTGCGATAGCACATAATCTGCACTTATCACACCTTGCAGCACGGGTGTGCAAACTTCTTGAGCTGCGCCCCCCCCCCCCCCTGTCCGGCAGCCGCTGGGTTCGCGCCCCTCCAAGGATTCTGCATCAAATGACGTTGCGGGTCATGTGACGTCATGTGACCCCGCCACATCATTTGACACGCGTTGCCATGACGTCACATGACCCCGCGGCATCATGCGACGCTGCGTTGCCATGGCGACGCGTCGCCGAAGACCCGGCAGAGAGCAGGTGAGGGAGTTACAGTGGCCTCACGCCTCCCCCAGCATTTAATTTAAATGCCTTAAGGAAGAGCACGGGGCCTCGGTAACCGCCGTGCCACCCTAGAATTTCTCGTGCCCCCCTGGGAGGTGCACTCCCCAGTTTGCACACCCATGCCTTACAGAATAAGCCCCTATGCCTCTTTTGTACATTAATAGCACTTAACCCGGTGTTTCTTCTTAACATTTGCTTAACATGAGATTATCCTCTGTAGTGGATATGCAAATGATCAGAAAATCCCAAATAACACAGACTATTTCAAAGTTGCTCCTACTGTGATAGAAGCATAATGTGCAAGGGAAGAAGAATAAAGAAGACAACAAGAGAACTATTTTGTGCATTCCTTTAAAAAAAAAAAGGAAAGTATAAATGGAAATTCAACAATTTACAGTCACGTGTGAGTGCCCAGAACAGGCATATACTGGTATCTGTCCCCAGAATGAGAGATGTACAGTCCGGTTTTCTGTTCTGTAAGCTTTCAAAAGGGCAACACAAATAGCAGATCTCTTCCAGGGAACCCCGAGAGGATCTTGTGAGAATGAGAGTGTATATGTGGAGAGAGATATGGAACACTAATGTGGTATGCTTTAAAACCTTTTTATTCAGCAATATGGTGAACAAAACATACTTGAAGATAGAAAAAAAGCTGTGTGATGCTCCAAAACCTCCAATCCCGTTGCTGTATTACAGTAGCTCCTAATATGTATAGAAAATGCCTATAATGGAATACCCCTATGGTTTCAGATAATATTCGGTACACCTCCATAGAAACATCATGGCCCACAATAATTCGATTTAGCTGACAGAGATCCCACTGGCACTGTAGTAGGGAAATCAACACTCTCTGGTGTCCAGGCACATAAGCATCGATGGGGTTAAAACATGAATGGTGTAGAGAAACAGAAGTAAGAATCAATAACTCACTTTTTTATTTTAGCCTCTCATCCTGACGTAGGTGTGCCTTTCGTCCTGGGGTAGGTGGGCCTCTCATCCTGGGGTAGGTGGGCCTCTCGTCCTGGGGTAGGTGAGCTTCTCATCCTGGGGTAGGTGTGCCTCCGTTTTCAGCAAGCATTGAATAATAGAAAAAGAAAACTGAGCACTACTTCCAAAGGTACCTTGATAAAGAGCTGCGCTCGAAACGCGTAGGTGTGGGCTGTGTCCCTATTTGCTGCTTTTACCAATGATCCAATACATTTGATATTTTTTTCTTTCATGTGTGTGCTTTTTGCCTGACTTACCAAAGCCTTTGGAAGTAGTGCTCAGTTTTCTTTTTCTATTATTCAAAACATACTTGAAAACGAGAGGTAACTCTCAATGTATTACTTCCTGGTAAAAGATTTAATAAATAAATAAAATAAATAACAATATCAACTTACAAGTGTAGCTAGCAACAATGGCTCATCTTGAAGAGTATGAAATAGCGATGGCAACACTGCATGCACCGCGACCTTCCGCTTGTGTGATTCAAGAACTCCAGGCGTCTGTTCTTGGCGTCTGCCGTCACTTCCGGTCGCCTGGGATGTGATACCGGTGGTGAAGTCTCTGCTGTCTTTGTTCCTGGATACCAATCACCCAATGCGTTGTGATTAAGCGAATGTTGATTTCGGTTAAATATCCTAATGGAGCTTAGGGCATCTGGGTCTTTATTGACTACTTTAAAAATAGAAGCTCTAGTGAAATGCCATTTAAAAAAAAAAAAAAAATGATGATGATGTATGTCGCCGACCAGCAATGAGGTCGCTAGGGGCCCAAAATGTTGCTCCTTTAACATGCACAATAAAGCATTTTGAATGTAGTTTGTTTTTTGCTGTTAATTATTTTTGTTTACACTTTAAACAGCTATAACTCAAGGTATAGCGCTAATGAAAGATTAATGAAAATTATAGTTTATGCATTAATGGTTTCAAATGATAATGATTTGAAGTTTGTATGTCAAATGTAAGTGTACTGTACTGTATGTCCTTAGTATGTATGCGTGTGGAGCTAAACGTTTCATTTTCTCTCATTTAGATCAACACCATTAAAGATCCAATTGCAATACTAAAAGAAATTCAGAGAAGCACCACAAGAGAAGTCCTGCCTGTGGATGTGATTTCATATGTTGAAGTGCTGGCTGCAACCTCTCCATTGCTAAGAACTTTAAATACCACAGCATTGAACAAAGATACTCTCACTAATGCTACTATTACTGTAAGGGACTTGGGCTTGACGTTGTTTGTTTAAAGAGTGAATAGTAAATGTATGATATAATTAAACTTATATATATATTATACCCTTATAGATTTTTGTTAACACGGTGAACAATTTTGTTGAAAAGGATAAAATTGGGGTTTGGAAAAAGCTCCCAGATGATAACAGAAGAAAAAGCCTCACCAAACTGATGCACGTGACGGAGCAGGCTGCGCTCGGCATGTCAGAGAACTTCAAAAAGACGACACAGCTGGATGTCAATGCAAGTGATATAGGTAAAATGGAAAAACCACTGTGGTTACATAACAAAGGGTCTATGTACTAAGACAATTTTGGAGCAAAATTGTTGCAAATAGCATCATTATTATTAATGTACAATGGCATTTACTCTCATTTTTTCCTCCCCTGTGCTCCAATTTGAGATTTTGGAAGTGTCAAAAGGAGACATTAGAACAGTTACATGATGCACAGATTATAATTAAATGGATTCAATTGGATGCCTCTTTGGATCACTTATTTTCCCCTCTTTCTGAGTCACAAAATCCGCCAGATCTGAGGTTGTTTTAACTTTTTTGCTTTCAAACCCTTCCAGATGTAAAAAAAAAAAAAAAAAAAAATGAGTGCAAATGTTTGGTATAAAATAAAATAACTGAAATTTCATGTTTAAAGCTATACCAAATGGAAAGCAGTTAAGTAATTGGATAAGATGAAACTGCTGTAATACCTGTGATAGATCTACTGTATATGGTGAATAAACTAAAAGAAAGCTGTTATTAATTAAATAAAATTATCTTGTTTTTTTAGATATAACTGAATGAAATATATACATACCGTAATCATTCTCAAATTAGAAAACAAAAAGTCCTTAATATCTAATGTATGTACTTTATCTAGCCTGGTTACTTTGTCATCCATGTATACAACAAAAAACAAAAAAAAATGTCCAAAGCTACTTCCCATGTGACAAAAATACACAGTGCAATACCTATGTATCTCTTGTAAAAGAGTCATTTAGTTTAACCCTTTGGCCAAAGCGCCTTAAGCCTGCTGCCACTTACAAGGCATGGCCGTAGCAAGTCCTAAAACTAACCTGGGTTAAAATTCTTATTTACCTGTATAATTACAGGAAGAATGATCACATTGGATCTGTCGTAACCTGGCAAAATGAAACTGACCTGCCAACTTGGAAAGTGGGGTGGGGCAAGCTTAAACCTTGGGGGGGAGGGGCCACTACCCTCCCACAAGCAGCTGAGACCAGCTGCACACAGTTAACAAACCGTAGCAGGTCATCCATGTATGTTTTACATTCTTGGTATACAGTACATGTATATATATATGTTTATAAAATAGAGATATTTTAATGGAGCAACAGATTTCAAATACTGTAACTATACTTTTCCATGTTTTCGTATCTCATCTATAAATAAAAAAAATGCATTTAATATGTATGTTTATAAAACATTTCTTCTATCATATAAGAAATCAAAAACATTTCAGTCTTTAAATAGGCGTGGAGCGGCTCAGTGAGTAAAGGTGCTGATGCTATAAACAATGACAGAGTTTATATCAGGGGGACCTCGTTCAATTCCCGATGTCGTCTCTGTGTGACCTTGGGCAAGTCACTTTATCTCCCTGCGCCCCGGGCACCAAAATCATAGAGTGTAAGCTCTGCGGGTCAGGGGCTGTGTCTGTAACATTCCTATGTGCTGCGTACCGTGCGCTATACTGTAATAGTGACGCGCTTGGAGTCCTATTGGGAGAAAAGCGATATTATTCACGTTCTTACTTTTGGGTCCATTCTGAGAAATTTGGTATTTTTATTATTATAATGTTTTTCCTCCGAGCTGCCACTTGAAATACATCATTTCTGCACTGTCTTTCACAGCTCTCAAACTGTTTACCTTTGACTCTCAGCACATGAAACACATCCACCCTCACGCATTTATGGAAGGAGATTACATAAAGATTTCTCCAAAGAAAAGGGAAGCATATCCCTCCAATGGTAAGTAGTGGCTATATATACACCCGGGAAGGTTATACAATTAGTTGGAGATTCTAGAGCTGGGGTAGCCAACTCCAGCCCTCTAGGGCCACCAACAGGTCCGGTTCTCAGGATGTCCCCGCTTCAGCACAGGTGGCTTAATCAGTGGCTGAGCCACCTGTGCTGAAGCAGGGATATCCTGAAAACCTGACCTGTTGGTGGCCCTCGAGGACTGGAGTTTGTCACCCCTGTTATAGAGGCTCAAAAGGTCAACAAGATGTTTTTTTGAAATATTGTTATTTCAGTAGCAAAATGCTAATGAATTAAATGTTTTTGCAATGGAGACAAATTACTTTTGCCATTCAGACCAAAATATTTGACATTTGAAAGTTTAAAAGTAACTAACGTGCTTTATTTGGAGGCACCTTCTTACTAAGGGAAGCTCAGGATTGGAGGCGCCTTGTTACTATGGGGAGCACGGTACTGGAGGCCCCTTGTTACTATGTGGAACCTTGGAGTGGAGGTGCCTTTTTACTACAGGGAGACTGGGATTAGAGGCACCTGATATGATGGGGAGTCCAGAATTAGAGGTACCTTCTTACTATAGGGAGCTTGGGATTGGAGGTGAGTTGCTACTATGGGGAGTCTGGGATTGGAGGTGATTTGTTACTATGGAGAGCCTGGATTAGAGGTGTCTTCTTACTATGGGGAGCCCAGGGTTAGTTTTGCCTTCCTACTATGGGGAGCCTGGGAAAGGTGGTGCTTTGTTACTATGGGGAGCCTGGGAAAGGTGGTGCTTTGTTACTACAGGGGGTCCGGAATTAGAGGGGCCTTCTTACTAAAGAAAGACCAGGATTGGAGATGCCTTGTTACTACAGTATGGCAAGTCTGGTATTTGAGGTGCCTTGTTACCACGAGGAGCCTGGGATTGGAGGCACCTTCCTACTACAGAGAACCCTGTTACTATCTTTTTACATTTAATCGCCTTTTGAATAAATACTGCGCTGTGGAGGATTGTGTTGATTCTTTTTGAAACTCCAGCACCGTTGGGTTTTTTTATTTCAGACTTTTTATTGTGGACTTCTTCTTTTCCTTTTTGCACATATTATTTTATTGTTTGTTTAATAAGCTATATATTTCATTTTTTACAAATCTATTCTTGCAGAATTTTCCCATAATATATTTTTTAGATATTTAAACTCATTTTAATGGTAATCACGTGATCATTATATTTAAAGTCCATTTTTGTTGCCACGTGACCTTGGGTGGTATATTTTAGAGATTTCCTTGTAAGCTATACCTACCTTAATTTTTGTTTTGATTTTATTGGTCCAAATTCAGTCCTATATACTGTATACAGTATTTTTGTGTTTGAACCAATGAAGATCACCTAGATTTTCTTCCAGTTGCCAGGTGCTTTGGGATTCATACACCAGAAACTTAATCAGTGCTTTTTTATAAACAATACCACATGGAGACTCATGGTGGTATGGTGTAAAAAATATTAAAGAAAAAAATGTACTTGATTGCATTCATGAAGTGCAAACTCATCATGGTGAATTTCTCTTAATAAATTGAATAATAATAATGGAATCTGGTTTATTACTCTATTAACATTACAGCATCTGTCTTAAAACTGAAATGAAAAAGCTACAGGCTGAGAAATAAATTGCCATGCAATACAATGACCTGTTAGCATAATACATGCACCGAGCAACTGATTCATGAGGTAACACAACGTTTTCCATACTTACTGCTGATCGATTATCCAGAAAAAAAATGCCATTTATATTTGTGCTGGTATTCTTTAATGGTTCTCCCATCCTTAATCCCATACTAAATAATATATACAATAATGATAGTGAATGGGATCTGTGCAAGCTAACTGCCCTAGCATAATGACTGCTAAAAATATTTTATTCAAATAAATGTGCCACAGCTCATTAAAACAATATTAATTGAATAAATGAGCACAATGCAATGTTAGATCTGGCAGCATTTGTCAAATCAGTCCCTTTAGTATTAATCCAGGTGCAATTAGGCCCACAATCATCCAAAAAATGCTATTATTTGCAACCAGATATGTATCCACATAAGAGAAATACAGAACTCAAATCTGACAGCAGATGATAATTATTTGACAATGCTAAATGCTTTTAAACACATAGATAATTCATGGCTGATATATCATAAGTTGAATGTTCTATCCTCACATCCTGCACATTTGTTGAGGATTGCAGAATGGTTAAGTGATATCATTTATACTTTTTACAATTCTCTCTAATGTCATTTATCAAACTACTAAGGTGACTGGCTGTGTCCATGAAGGATGTATTACTTATTATACTGTAAAATGTAATAACAATGTAGCAATTTACATAGGAATAGATCAGCCGGCTGATTCACCTTCTCCTTTTTATGAAATCCCCAGAAACAATTACAATCAATCTTCAGTTATTTGTAACGATTTCCACAGAATTTATTACATGCCAAAATGTTACAACTGTTGTGCATTGTTTGAATCTCACTAATATTTTCAGAATTGTGTGTTCTTTTGCTACCTTCCAGGCACAGTAACAATAGTGTTTCTGAGATATGACAGTATTGGTGTTCTGCTGGCATCTTCTGAAACCGCTGATGTGGCAGAGAATAATGATTCATTAGAGCCAAAAGAGCTGGTAAACTCGCCTGTTATCGCTGCCGCGATCGCCTCCAACCCACCGACACTCTACCAACTTGAGAAAATAATATTCACTTTAAAGCATTTAGAGGTATGTGGTGTTCCAGATATCTTCTGCGTAAGCTTGAAAGAAGTTTGATTAAGGAAGTTGGTTAATGGAAGTTGTATGAGTAATTTTATTTATATATCGCCAACAATGTTCCCAGTGCTTTACAAAGTTGCAACATAATGTAATGGGGATAAGTGCAACAAGTAAATGACAAGATAAGATAAAGGGATAAGCCACCCGAAGAGCTTACAATCTAAGGCAGGTTTACAGACAAAGTCTGAGTAAAAGTGCATTATTAGAAGTGCCGTCAGTGATGTCAAATGCACCTGGAATTTGTAGTAGAGGTGTCTAAAATGTTATCAGATTCTTTTAAGAGGTGGATTTGGACTGGAAGAGCGTTCCATAGGTATGGAGAGATTATGGAGAGATTAGTGAGAGAGGGAGGAGCGTTTCATAGGTATGGAGAGATTAGTGAGAGAGGGAGGAGCATTCCATAGGTATGGTAGAGATTAGTGAGAGAGGGACGAGCGATCCATAGGTAGGGAGAGATTAGTGAGAGAGGGAGGGAAAGTGTGTCCATAGGTTATGGAGAGTTTGTTGGGGGGTGAGTAATCAATAGGTAGGGAGAGATTAGTGAGAGAGGGAGGGCGTATCCACAGGTAGGAGAGATTAGTGAGAGAGGGAGGAGCGATCCATAGGAGGGAGAGAGATTGTGGAGGAGAGTATAGCGTTCCATAGGCAGGATGAGATTAGTGAGAGAGGGAAAGCGTTCCATGGTAGAGAGAGATTAGTGAGAGAGGGAGGAGCGTTCCTAGGCAGGAGAGAGATTAGTGCAGAGAGGGAGGAGGAGCGATCCAGAGGTAGGGAGAGATTGTGAGAGGGCAAGAGGTTCATAGGTATGGAGAGATTAGTGAGAGAGGGAGGAGAAATCCATAGGTAGGGAGAGATTAGTGAGAGAGGGAGGAGCCTCCATAGGTATGGAGAGATTAGTGAGAGAGGGAAGAGCGTTCCATAGGTAGGGAGAGATTAGTGAGAGAGGGGCGGGCGATCCATAGGGGGAGATAGTGAGAGAGGGAGGAGTGATCCATAGGTAGGGAGAGATTAGTGAGAGAGGGAGAAGCGATCCATAGGAAGGGAGAGATTAGTGAGAGAGGGAGGAGCGATCCATAGGTAGCGAGAGATTAGTGAGAGAGGGAAGAGCGTTCCATAGGGAGGGAGAGATTAGTGAGAGAGGGAGGAGCGATCCATAGGTAGGGAGAGATTAGTGAGAGAGGGAGGAGCGATCCATAGGTAGGGAGAGATTAGTGAGAGAGGGAGGAGCGATCCATAGGTAGGGAGAGATTAGTAAAAGAGGTTGGAGCGACCCATAGGTAGGGAGAGATTAGTGAGAGAGGGAAGAGTGTTCCATAGGTAGAGAGAGATTAGGAGAGAGGAGAAGCGACACATAGGTAGGGAGAGATTAGTGAGAGAGGGAGGAGCGATCCATAGGTAGGGAGAGATTAGTGAGAGAGGGAGGAGCGATCCATAGGTATGGAGAGATTAGTGAGAGGGGAAGAGCGTTCCAAAGGCAGGGAGGATTAGTGAGAGAGGTTGGAGCGACCCATAGGTATGGAGAATTAGTGAGAGAGGGAAGAGCGTTCCATAGTAGAGAGAGTTAGTGAGAGAGGGAGGAGCGTTCCATAGGCAGGGAGAGATTAGTGAGAGGGAAGAGCATTCCATAGGTAGGGAGAGATTAGTGAGGGAGGGAGGAGCGATCCATAGGTAGGGGGAGATTAGTGAGAGAGGAATAGCATTCCATAGGCAGGGAGAGATTGTGAGAGAGGAGGAGCGACCCATAGGTAGAGAGAGATTAGTGAGAGAGGGAAGAGCGTTCCATAGGTAGAGAGAGATTAGTGAGAGAGGGAGGAGCGACACATAGGTAGGGAGAGATTAGTGAGAGAGGGAGGAGCGATCCATAGGTATGGAGAGATTAGTGAGAGAGGGAAGAGCGTTCCATAGGTAGAGAGAGATTAGTGAGAGAGGAGAAGCGATCCATAGGAGGGAGAGTATTAGTGAGAGAGGGAGCGGCGTTCCATAGGTAGGGAGAGATTAGTGAGAGGGAGCGGCGTTCCACAGGTAGGGAGAGATTAGTTGAGAGAGGGAGCGGCGTTCCACAGGTAGGGAGAGATTAGTGAGAGAGGTTTGGAGCGACCCATAGGTATGAGAAGATTAGTGAGAGAGGAAGAGCGTTCCATGTATGAGAGAGATTAGTGAGAGAGGGAGAGCGTTCCAAGGCAGGGAGAGATTAGTGAGAGAGGGGGAGCGATCCATAGGTAGGGAGAGATTAGTGAAGAGGGAATAGCATTCCATAGGCAGGAGAGATTAGTGAGAGATGGAGGAGCGACCCATAGGTAGGAGAGATTAGTGAGAGAGGAAAGGAGCGTTCCATAGGGATGGGAGAGATTAGTGAGAGAGGGAAGAGTGTTCCATAGTAGGGAGAGATTAGTGAGGGGGAAGAGAGAGGAGCATTCCATAGGTAGGAGAGATTAGTTGAGGGGAGGGAAGGAGGGATCCATAGATAGGGAGAATTAGTGAGAGAGGGGGAGCATCCATAGGTAGGAAGATTAGTGAGAGGGGAGGATGTGTCCAAAAGCAGGAGAGATTAGTGAGAGGTTGGAGCGACCCATAGATGGAGAGTTTAGTGAGAGAGGGAAGAGCGTTCCATATGAGAATAGATTAGTGAGAGAGGAGAGAGCGTTCCATGGCAGGAGAAGTGTGTAGAGAGGGAGGAGCGATCCATAGGTAGGGAGAGATTAGTGAGAGAGGGAATAGCGTTCCATAGGCAGGGAGAGATTAGTGAGAGATGGAGGAGCGACCCATAGGTAGGGAGAGATTAGTGAGAGACGGAAGAGCGTTCCATAGGGAGGGAGAGATTAGTGAGAGAGGGAAGAGTGTTCCATAGGTAGGAGAGATTAGTGAGAGAGGGAGGAGCATTCCATAGGTAGGAGAGATTCGTGAGAGGAGGAGGGATCCATAGATAGGGAGAGATTAGTGAGAGAGGTGGGGGAGGCGATCCATAGGTAGGGAGAGATTAGTGAGAGAGGGAGCGGCGTTCCACAGGTAGGGAGAGATTAGTGAGAGGGAGGAGGGATCCATAGGTAGGGAGAGATTAGTGAGTGAGGAGGGATGAGCGATCCATAGGTAGGGAGAGATTAGTGAGAGAGGGGGGAGCGATCCATAGGTAGGGAGAGGTTAGTGAGAGAGGGACGAGCGCTCCATAGGTAGAGAGAGATTAGTGAGAGAGGGAGGAGTGTTCCATAGGTAGGGAGAGATTAGTGAGAGGGAGGAGCGTTCCATAGGTAGGGAGAGATTAGTGAGAGAGGGAAGAGCGTTCCATAGGTAGAGAGAGATTAGTGCGAGAGGGAAGTGCGATCCATAGGTAGGGAGAGATTAGTGAGAGAGGGAGGAGTGATCCATAGGTAGTGAGAGATTAGTGAGAGGTTTGAGATGGGAGAGGGCTGTAGAGATAAAAGGTGCAAAGATGAGACAACCTTGGGTTGAGCATAAGAGACGAGTAGGGGTGTAATGAGAGACCAGAGAAGATGTATCTCAGAGTTGAGATATACAATATGGAGGTGCAGAGGAGTGTAGAGTATTAAAAGAAAGTAAGATAAGTTACTGCATCAGTAACTGTGTGTTACCCTGCTCTTTATCATATTATATTGAGGCCTTTCATTTTTGTTTTAACACTTGGCACAAAACGTTGGCTACTTTTAACTGTGACAGAACAATGGGGCAATATTACACAGACAGAATGGAAGGTTATACCAAGAAGTACAATGTTTGATTTTAGCTCGTTGGAGTTAGAAACTACTCGGTTTTGGTAAAACTACTGTACATTTCTTTTACTGTTGTCGGAGACAATTAAACTGGATATATCCCACAACCTGTGTTTGTTGTGTGGAAGAGTAAAATGACAGCCCAAGATTTCAGTTATCCTGGCTGTATCAGACTGAATAATCAATCACAGCTGATATCTTCCTTTAAATATCAAACATTTCCTAGCCTCCTGCCGGCTGGAAATCAGAAACTTGACGTTTAGGCTGTGCTTATAGTGCCAGCGCCGGCGATGGTGATGGTGACGTCACGCTGTGGTCGCTGAAAAAATCAAATTGACTTGACTTCCTTCCGTCGCGGCGCTTCTACTATAAGCGCACGCGATGGTGGCAATACATTTTTTTTGCCGCAACGTCACGTCACCGTCGCCAGCACTATAAGCGCTGCCTTACTCTGTCATGCAAAGCTTAGATGTGGACTGTTTCAGCTGTCGGCCCTCCCTCCCTAAGCTGGTTTATGTATATTATTTATTGTCACTATGGTGCTTTATGCTTTCCTTTGTTCAGCATGCTGCCTGCTCCACCTACAACCAGCAAATTTATTCCTGTTCCTATTCACAGCGCCCCTCCCCTCTATGCCTTCATCGCCAGGAGTTCCAACTTGCATATGGAGTTCCTACCCCACCCTGGCTAACCTTCCTTTATATTTCCCTCTGTGACCGTAACAATTTAAGTGCTTTTTCTCAAGTGCAGGGGTGGTCAATCTCAGTCGTCAAAGGCTACCAACAGGTCAGGTTTTAAGGATATCTCAGTCGTTGACTGAGCCACTGATTGAACCACTTGTGCTGAAGCTGGGATATCCTTATGACCTAACCTGTTAGTGGCCTTGAGGACTGGAGTTGTCCACCACTGGTCTAGTGCAATGCATTATTATCCAGGATTCAAAACATTCTGTCAATTAGAGGCCTGTACCAGTACATTGTGCCACCCCCTTCCACTCCCATTGTTAAAGGGCTTACCCAGCATGCTGTGTCACTGTCGCCTATTGTGCTTTTTGTCAATGTCTGCTGGCATTGTGCACACTCTTCCTCGGCCCACCCACTGCTGAAGCAATGCATCTGCTGTCCAGCTATAGTCTTTATTGGGGATCTTAACATCCCAGCCCATAATTATAAAGCCTTACTTCTCTAATTACTGTATGCCCAGAAAGGGCAGTGTGTCAACCATGCTTCCTTACAGGACCCCCACAGAAATTGGCATGATGTTTTGGAAAAACAGTATAACCCTCACACACCTAATATGTGGCTATATCTGTACTTATTGAGCTTTCTATCTATACTTCATCTGCCACAGAAGTTCTACCTAGTCACCTACCTAAACTGCAACTCAAAACTGTGATACCCAAAGGCAGGGGGATATCGACACACACATTTACAGTGAAGTCAGACATTCTGAGGCACTGGAGAACAAGGACAGACACATACTGTACACAGGACATTAGCAGACAAAAGTAGTTTATTTCTGAAGTCTGATTTATGTCATTTTTTAGAGCTTAAGGTTCCTCTTTATTTATACAAAAGTGTCATTCTTATGAATTCTCAAGATTATCCAGTATTGTGAGTACTAGCTGTAGGTAGGTGACCTCTTCATGAATTACCTTAGGGACAGCTTTCAGGCAAAATAAATAAAGCTTTTCTCGACTAACTCAAACTTCTGCTATCAGCTGTTGATTTCTCTTGCACTGACAGATCACATAGAATAACATGGCTGCTGTAGACTAAGACCACCCAAGACAAATCCCCTTAGCGGTCTTAAACTAGAAGAGAGAAAAACAACCATCCTCAGTCGGCACCAGTCGCTGACAATTTGTAATAAGTCTCACCAGAGTGGTTTCAACTTTCTGCACAATAAACTTTCAATTCCATAGCAACAAAAGTATTCTCCTTCTTAACTGGACTTAATGTATTTCCTGTGAAAATAGTCATCGGATGAAGCACTATGAAAGTAACATATTTTTGTTAAAATAATGACATTTTTATGACTATGTTATTCCGACGATTTCTTAACAATAAATCATATTTCCCAACAATGTTAACACAATATAGGCAAAATCATAGTTTTCATATATTTACAGTAGGGGTGCTTAACTCCAGTTCTCAAGCCCCCCCCAAAACAGGTTTTCAGGATATCCCAGCTTCAGCACCGGTCAAAGACTGCACGCCTCTGATTGAGCCACCGGTGCTGAAGCTGGGATATCCTGAAAACCTGTTTTGGGGGGGGGGGGGCTTGAGAACTGGAGTTAAGCAGGGACTGATTGAGCCACCTATGCTGAAACAAGTATATCCTGAAAACCTGACCTGTTGAGCGAGAGGAAGGGCTTGAGGACTGGAGTTGAGCACCTCTGCATTACAGTACAGACAGTCCTCTCTATCCAACGTTTCACTTTACAATGAAGGGCATATCCAACGCTTTACAATGCAACCTATGGGCCATTTTTCAATGCCAGAACGCGTTACCCGACGCCTGAATGTGTTATCCACCACTCACCGCCACTGATTAACATGGGACTCACTTTACAACGGTTTCACTATCCAACGCTACTTCCAGAACGGATTCCGTTGGATAACCAAGGAGTGCCTACACCCACAAATATGGATGTGTGTTTGCATATTTTCATGCTGCTTTTACAGAACAATGTGCTGCTCTCCTTCTGTGAGCTAGATTAGCTTTCTAGATAATTTAGTGTTCATTAAGAACTAAAGGTAAAGTTTGTTGTTTATCTCTAGGATTACCATAATGTCCTTAAAGCTGAAATGAATATCTAACTAAATTTAAATCATTGTAGCCATTGCAATGCATTAAACGCTTTAGTTTATTGGTTTTTAATCTTATTAATTTTCTGAAGGCTCCTAATGTAGAAAGCACTAATTAGAGATGTGTGAACTTGTCACAAACCAGTTTGCAGTTTTTTTTCTAATTACATGAAATGTTTGCAATTTGAAAGGTACAAAAAAGCTGAAATGTATTTTCAGAATTTGGTGAAAATGGCAAAATTTGCATTTGCACCAATTTATTTCAGGAATGTTGCTATTTTTTGCCAATTTGTTTAGCCAATTTTAACCTGATTTTGTTAAAAGCAACATACCGTAACTGAGGGGTGCGCAAACTTCTTGAGCTGCTGCCCCCTTGCCGGAAACCGCAGCGTTCGCGCCCCTCCCAATGGCTCGGCATCAAATGACGTCGCGGCGTCCACGCAGACCCGGCTGGCAGCAGGTAAGTTAGTTACAGAGGCCTCACGCCTCCGCCGGCATTTAATTTAAATGCCGTGGGGAGAGCGCGGGGCCTCTGTAACCTCCGCGCCCCCCCTAGAAATTCTCCAGCCCCCCCCCCCCAGTTTGTGCACCGCTGCCATAACTCATGCGACCTTGCAACTTTTTATGATGAAATTTGCCTTTTTTGTTGCTAATAAAATTCTGGGGTGAAAATGTAAATTTCGCTGTTTTCACAACTGTAAGTGGACATGTATTTGTGTGCTAAACGCTGCATTTTACAGTCTTTTGCAGACATTAACACCGCTAAATGTGCTTTTTGGAGCTACTTACCAGAAACCATGAAAGGTGAATGGTCCACTGAAGGTTGTGAGGTGGTAAATTCCAATGTTACTCACACTTCTTGCAAGTGTAACCACCTCACTCATTTTGCTATTTTGATGTCATCAAACAACAACATTGTAAGTATTTTATGCTATTTATTGAGTTCAAATAAATAATAATTTTAATAGAGCAAGGCACAAATCAGCTGATCTAATTATTTACACAACTCAATCCAATTCCAACCTTCCAATTATTTTCTCATTGGTGCCTAGAGAGATTACTTTTTCCATAATGAAATGGATTTGAAAAAAGGAAGTTGTATTTCTTTATTTACGCTCAAGAGTGATTTATTTCGCATCTTCTGCATTTTCAGGGGAGGTTGTATTATCATTTGATGCCTATTCAGTGTAAAACCTGCAGATATTGGTTATACTGTAATGTGGGTTAATTAAACTGACCCAAATTACAGCCTATCGCCACTGTTCCTTTTTCTGTGTTTTATGACAGAATTTGGTTTAGTAATTTCTTCTAAATGGTTCGTAAATCTCACGGTTGCAGCTGGAAATATTAACTGTTACTTTGTATAATATTGATAGAGCATCTATGAATTGTTAATACAAATCATTTATGTGCTAGTCACAAAGACAGTTTGTAAATTAAATTAAACTTTATCATACTATAGCACCTAGTTCCTTAGGCCCTCCTGAATAAACTGTGAAGCGGTTTTCCCCCTTACATTACATGTATTTTATCAGACAAGAACATAAGCCGGTTAAACACTTGATTTCCTAAAGCCTGCTCATAAGAGTTGATTTACCAACATCAAAATGTGTGGATATTCCCAATTATTTTTACTTGTGGTTGCATAAAATGTAAGAAAATTCTAATTCATTCTTCTTACATGTAATGCATAATATTACCAGTGAGGTTAATGCCACCTCGGAAATGGTAAAATCCTATTACCGGGGGTATGAAAAATGCTAATCGTTTAACTCTTCCCTGACATTCATCTGGTAGGCTGTAAGCTGAGACACACGCGGCAAATAGTGCAAGTGAAAAGTGCTCTGACACTTTGCCCGATATTCACTAACGGTTGTGAAATGGGAAATAAATGATAGCGTTAGGAAAGCATATTACCACGTTTCTGCAGATTTCCTGACTTATTAACTGAGCATTCTACTGATGCAGAGGCCGTTATTCAAACACATAACAGCACCGATTTTGAGTTCTCTGCTGTTCCCCACGCAGCATGAACGCGGCCAATCGTCCCAGGCACCCGCGCTTATCGCGGATATTTTGTTTGAATTTCATGGATTCTGTTTCTTCGTTTGCAATAAAATGGATGAATTGTAATGTGTACTTTGAAAAGCCAGAACACTAAAATTCGTGTTTCTGCTCTCGCCGCGCTCGCATCTTAGTGCGGGATGGCTGAAATTCATCCCACGGTTTCAAATCGGGATGAAGTGTTCGAATAACGGCCGCTGCATCAGTATATGTGCGATAATCGTGTGTTCTTGATCTAATTTTCTAGCAGGTGTGTGCGATAGTGATTACCGCAGAACTTCTCCATTATGTCCTATGTCTTTCACTAATGTTAAAAATCCATATGCAAGTGCTCATTTGCATGTCATTTCCCAGAATCCCTGGCTGCAGTGGAAGCACTGTATGGTAGGAGATAATGGGAGAAGCAGGTTGCAGTCCTGTCTGAGACATGTGAATGTGCACACACGTGATATTTTTATTTGACATGCAAGTAGCATACTTTTTTACTATAAGGCAATGTTATATGAATCATTATGGTGCCCTTTTGCAACAAAGTGATTCAATACCTTTGATGCCAGACAGGCTATCAATGTATTGCAAACACATGCCTTGCAGGCTGTAGCTCGCCCCAATGGTCTACTAAGGAAACAATCTTTAAAAATAAAATCTACAGCCAAACATTAAAAGGTCTGGTCAGTTGGGAGCGCAATCTTCCCAGAGTAAAAAGTAATTTAAAATACAATCCAAATATATGTTGTATTTTGTTCTCTATCAACTCACATGTAGTAGATGAAATTCAGGATCTTGAAAAAATGTTTCTTCATAGGCATGTAAGAGAAAAACAGAGAAGAAGAAAAAAACGTTCCAAGTATAGAGTACAATGTTTAATACCAAATGATCCGTTCAAACATTATTGCACTTACAAATATACTTTTAGATTACCCGCTTAAAAGAAGAAGTGGTCATTTGAAACGTTGCCAGGAGTGATCACTCCCCCTCGTCTCTCTCAACATTGCGGTTGCACCTAAATTTAGCATAAGGTGAACTTGAACGACATATGTCTTTTTTCAACCTCATCAACTATGTAACTATTTAACAATGTAACTATGTAACAATGTAACTATGTAACCTTCCGCGTCACTTCCGTGGTTCAATCTCTTCGAGGCTGTTCTCTGTATTTCCCAACGTTGTTTCGCTACTAACAGCTTCTTCAGGGGTAGGACATTAAGTATATTTCTAAGTGCAATCATCTACTATATGTAAACTGATAGAGAGCACAATATATAGTTGGATTGTTTTTTAAATGACTGAACTATATCTTTTACATTATTTTAACTCCAATATGGCTGCGCTTCCCGCTGACGAGATCTCTTGTTGGGACCATTTTTTCTGGAGAAGCCGTATCATACGAGGAGTTGTCTTTCTCCGGTGTATTATTATTATATCGGGGTTTTTGTGGTGTTAAAGTAGTACTTAGAAAAAATTGTGCGTTGTACATTCAAAGGTATTATGCAAAGTAATGTAGCTCTTGTTAAGAAGGTTTGAGTTACAATAAATTGTATTTTATACATCCGCACGCAGAGATCATTTACCGCGATGAATCCAAAGCTGGAGATAATCTAAGCGAATGTGAGTCATATTGCCGTGGAACAGCTCATAAAGCATCGTAACGCCTTCATTTGGGGAGGCTGAGGCTGCAAATTGAAATAACCATTTACAGTAGCAACAAATATTCCCTAAATTATATTGAAAAGTGAACATGGTTTGAATGCTCTATATTGCCCACTCCAAACTTCATAAGCCGTAGACAGAGCATCCATGCGGAATACACCTGAAGTCATGTGGTTTGTGTGATTAAGTGCAGTGAGATGCTGCCGCTGGGACATTTATCACATTGGTATGTACAGTCAAGAGACAAAATTACCATTTGTTAAATGTATTTGATACAGACACAATCACTAGTCAACTATGTAGTTGTAGAAGTATTCATACTTATCGATGCTGATTGAAATGTGTTACAACACTGTTCATATTATAATATCGCTCCAAGTGCAATATTCCATTGTGGCATTCGTATGCAATGCTTTCTTGTACAACCTGTGCTTTGAAGTATATTTATTTCCTCTTACACGTGGGTTACTACGGGTATATGTAACCCAATTGAGGGGGGGGGAGGGGAGTCATGAAATATAAAACCCTCTTCTGGAAAGTGTGTCTAGGATTCTTGAGTACTTTAGCTCCAGATATCTGTTCTAATCATCATAGTTTAATACAGTTACAGTATTCTCCTTCACAGTGACTTTCTTGCCTTTACCCTTCATTATTTTTGAAGTGGTTCTTAAATGTATCTTTATCTGGCGAAGTCATTTCCAGTGAAGTGTATGTAAGTGTATGTGCTGCCCTCATCACTATAGATACTGAGCGCTCATTTATCAACATCTGCACAACTGAAGCACAAGCCAAGCCCAGAATCTGCACCTGATCTATCAAAGGGAAAAATCCAGTGGCTTTCTAAAGGGTCCTGTTTCATTGGTAAATCTTGGCCTGTTTTCAATGTTACTGTGCCTCAGTTATTCAGCTGGGAGACTGTAATAAATCTGTTATCTATTTATTAGTATAATTTAATAATAATGGTGCAAAATGTAGCACCTAATTAAATGAAGCAAAAAAAAATACCTTATTTATAGTTGGATGTTTTTCCTCATAAAACTAGTGGTTTTTGGATCACTTTTTTTACACCAATTTTGCAGCCAGACATTTTATAGATTTTATTAACTTTTACATCTAGTTATAAACTAAATGTTTTCTAATACACTACATTGGTTATAGTTTTATAATAACTTCCAGACAATAGTAACTGTATTACCACAGTACCTTAAAGCTGCATTTTTTGTTGTTGCTTATTTTCCCCCCTTTAATATGCTCTTCAATACAATCCACACAATGATAAGTGATTAGCTAAGTTGCAGATTGATCCGTTCTCCTGTGATCGATTGGCGAAGATTCGGCTCAGAGGTTCACTAAATGGCTGTCAGTTCAGCAGAAGAGGACCAAGGATGCAAAGTTCTGTGGGGAAGATCATGTGACAGGCAGTCACTAGATACAATTGGTGCACTGCTAGAGAGAGGACAGGGCTCAAAAAGGGGTGTGCCAGAGCCTGTTTCAGAAGAGGAAGGGGATGTGACTTTGTAAATGGTTGCTATAGAAACAAAAAATGCTTGTTACATTATAATACATTAAAAAATGTAACTCAGTTGTTGGTTTTTTTAAATGCTACAAGTATTTTCTCATAGTACAGATCTGATGTATTAAAAACAAAAACAAACAAACACATGTAGGATCTATTGCTTGGTCTCCAGCTTTAAAGAGGCAATCCAAGCAGCAATAAAAAAAAGATTTTTTTAATTTTAATATACGCAGCCTTTGATTACCTTTATTGAAAGTAATTACCTAAGCTGCCGATTGATTCATTCTCCCCTAATCGATCAGCAAAGATCCTGCTTCCCAGGGTTCACTAAATGGCCTCCTTTCAGTTTCAATCAATCCTTCTGTCAGTGTAACTCAGCAGCTGCAATGTATTCTTATATTACTAAGGTAGCATTATCTATTGTTACAGTTTGCAGCTCAAACTGCTGGGAATATTGGCAACAAATTATCCCAAACAGGAAAGTGTTGCAGAGACCTTGCACTGCTGGGGAAGTGTGCTAAAGCCTGGTATAGAAATCACAGGATGCTCAGTATATAGCACCGACCCCAGGCACTCAGCTGTGCCGGCTGCCTCATTCTCCTATCGAATTGCAGCATCATAATAACGCTGCAGACGTCAGCAATGTGATGTTGCATGGTGTCGCATTGCCATGGTAATAAGACATCATGACGTCATTTGATGCTGCGTTGCCATGTCAACAAGATTCCGTGTGACGTCACGTTGGTGATTTCCGCTGCATCATTTGACGCTGCGATTCGAAAGGGGACGGAGGGCGGCAGCTACAGTAAGTGCCTTCCCATTGGGCCTGGGTGACCTGAGAGCGCAGCAAATGTATATTGGGGCAGACATTTGCCGCCCTAGGCCCGGGCCTAATGGGAAATACACCGCTGTCAATATATTAAAACTAATTAAAAATTGCATTAGGAGTTGAATAAAAAAACATTTTAGTACATATTATCTGATACTCCAGAACTGATTTATTTATTTAAAAAAAAACCCCACACGTAGGATATTGCATGGATTTCTCCTTTAAGATAAGATCGAATGACTGTCACAACCACAACGGTTGCTCTTATGGTCCTATAATACACAATTTGACACACATACTTGACAGTGTCGCATTTTGTTCAGAACAGCAATACATTATTCCATCTCCTCTTAATATGAAGGAGACATCTGTAACTAAGCCGGGATTGTTCTGAGGACTGCAGAGGGTTCTCATGAGGCACCTCCATGATTGTCACATTCATAGAATGTAGGACGATAACACACACGTTCCCTTCTTAGCACTTATCAGTTCAATGCATTTCATGTTGCAGTTCAGCTTCTCTAATGAGCACAGTGAACTTTTATTTTTAATTATTTTTAGATAAATGTTTCTTAACAGTGTTAACACATTCTCACTGTTTGCATTTGTCTTTAGCACATACTCTATATATAGGACGGCCAACTGCAGTCCTCAAGGGCCACCAACAGGTCAGGTTTTAAGGATATCGAGCCACAAGTGCCGAAGCTGGGATATGCTTAAAGCCTGACCTGTTGGTGGCCCTTGGGGACTGCAGTTGGCCACTCCTGCTCTATATACTCAGCCATGTTTAACCAATGTTGGTTATTCTGTAACGTGCAAAGTACATCATATGCAATATATAATAATAAAGATTCAAAATGATAATAAAAGTAACAATATATACAGTAGTCCTTGAAGCCTGACACTCCATG
The DNA here is from genome assembly GCA_036426205.1 of Ascaphus truei. Taxonomy (NCBI): domain Eukaryota; kingdom Metazoa; phylum Chordata; class Amphibia; order Anura; family Ascaphidae; genus Ascaphus; species Ascaphus truei. The sequence goes on from CM071576.1 coordinate 6,516,485, forward strand.
GGCCTGGCCATTTAACAACACAATAGCAAGGCGTTCGGACTGCAGAAATTAAATAGACCACTGAGTTGATCACATGTATTTTTTATTTATTTCCTTTCGAAATCACTGGTGTGTGGACAGTCAAATGTTATTAGTGGCTTTCATGTCAAGTTACCATACTCCATGTCACACTAATTAATTTGTTTTATCCTGTAGCAAAAGTCCCAAATATGATATGACTTTCAGGCAAGATCAGCAGAACTATAAGTATGCTGGAGGAAAGCCAGCTACCTCTATTTATACCTCCAAAGTGGCTTCACTATTCTAGGAACATTACAACTGATTATAATTTAAGGACATTTGTTTCATTTAAGCCATGCACAGAATTCTTTCCTAGAAAATGACAAAAATAGCAGAAGTTAACATTGATTTAAAAAATAAAAAAAACACACATTTTTTGGAGCATGAACGCTATTCATGTTTGTAATACAGCCGGAAGGAAGAAATAATTAGAGTTACCCATTTTATCTAGAATTCCTGATAACGCTTCTATACAATTTACTCAAAGAGATAATTCATTTGTAGTTGACATTTATGTTTTATGAGTTGATGGAGGTTGTTATATTTGTAAAGAGATTTTAAGGGTAAGATACAATAAGTCTTTCATTAGTTTGAACCTTTGTGTGTAAAATAGTCAGCATACTGTACGTACCATTTATAAAGGTAGCTGTTGACTGGGATGATTTAGATCTCATATCTAATTGCTCATTTAGAGTCAGTGCTCTTTTATGATAAATACAGTATCTTAATGACATTTCCAGTCTTGGAAATGTACGTCTATAAAGGAAAACTGATCTTTTACAAATAGTTCAGAGGTAAACACAATGAAATAACTGCTTTTAAATGATTATTGAGGATAATTTTATGATTAGGTGTTTTTCATCTGTTCTATTTTCAAAAATACAATGTTTTTTTTTTAATGTAAATCAGTTGTGTAGTATTAGATAATACTTACTGCATGGGCCACGGAACCCCAGGGCAAAGCCACGGAACCCCAGGGCCGGGTCAGAGGACCCCAAGACAGAGCCTCGGAAACCCCAGGGCCGCCGAACCTTAGCGCCAGGCCATGGAACCCTAGGTCAAGGCCGCAGAACCCCAGGTCAGGGCCGCAGAACCCCAGGCCAGGGCCGCGGGACCCCAAGATAGGGCCTTGGAACCTGAGGGCAGGGCCACTGAAGCCCCAGGGCAGGGCCACAGAACCCCCAGGGCAGGGTCGCAGAACCCCCAGGGCAGGGCCGCGGGACCCCAGGACAGTGCCGTGGAACCCCAGGACAGGGCCACGGAACCCCCACGGCAGGCTTGCGGAACCCCCAGGGCAAGCTTGCGGAACCCCCAGGGCAGGGCCGCGGGACCGCAGGGCAGGGCCGTGGGACCACAGGGCAGGGCCACGGGATGCCAGGGTTCAGGGCCGCTGAACCCTGGTTGCGAAACACTGGTCTGGGCTATTGGAGCCCTTAATTTAAGAGCTGAGTTACAGAGTCATTTCCTACAGTATATGAACAGGGAGCTCTTTAAAATAACCTGTCTTTAACTAAGAACTAGAATTGAGAGCAAGCCCAACTGTACCAAGGGATTAGTCGATATAATTATATATAGATATATACATCGATACTATAATATATATATAGAGAATATATATCTATATTAATTATAAATATTATATTATAGTTTTATATGTGTGTGTGTGTGTATGTGTGTTATTTTTCCTAATTTTTGAGTTGTTAATTTGATGTATTTGTTTTCTTCAGGGGATCACTCATTACAACATTCTAACAAGAATCACTCAGCTGGGGATCATCATCTCCCTGATCTGTCTCTCCATGTGCATTTTTACATTCCTCTTCTTCAGCGAAATTCAAAGCACCAGGACGACGATTCACAAAAATCTCTGCTGTTCATTATTTTTAGCCGAACTTATTTTTCTTATTGGAATAAATATGAGCAAGAACAAGGTATGTACTGTAGCTTAATTTCCATTGCTTATGGTGGCTACCACCAACAGGTCAGGCTTTCAGGATATCCCTGCTTCAGCACCGGTGGCTCAATCAGTGGCTAAGTCAAAAACTGAGCCACTGATTGAGCCACCTATGCTGAAGCAGGGATTCCTGAAAACCTCACCTATTGGTGACCCTTGGGGACTAGAGTTAGCCACCACCACCTTTTCCATTTCCTTCTTCAAGTATCAGATTTAAATATTTATTCCCATTCTATGATCTTCTAGAATTGTTCGATTATGAAATGTAGGTTTATTAATTACCAATGTAAATGTATTTGCACATACTGTACATGAAGGAAACAAGGCAAAGAAAAGCTGTACTTACAAATACAATACAAAGCAACCTGTGATGCCACAATAGGGAACAGAAGCATACTCAAGCTGACTTTTATAGAAGAATTAATGTGCAAAATGTATATTTCCTGGAGCAAACGTGTTCACTTTCCTCTCTTCCGTTGTTTAGGGAGGATTGTTTGGAGATATTTTGAAACTGTTGTTTTTCTGATTTAAGTCATATTCAAGCAAGCAATTAAATGTCTTAATGTGTATATATATTTAAACAAGAGCTTGCACAGTATATTGAGTAACATCCGCTGTTCTGTGCAGCCCTGTATAATCACAAAGTAGAAGCAAACATGCATAACTGCTGCTGTTATATTGTTTAGATATTGTAAGGTGGTTAATATTCACTAAGGCACGCAGTAACCGTTCTGTTTATCCCTTTCCTGAGGAATACAGTGATCTGGTGTACAGCTTATATTTCCCTCTGTCCTACAGTATGAAACAGCATGACTGTGAGACAGAGGACCTTATTTCATATTGTCTGAAGTGGCCGTGCTGGCTTCCTTCAACTGAAAGTAGCGTGAACGGCCCCTTCAGCCTATATACTGTGGATTTACCCGCAAAGTCTCGTATGTATACGAGTGCCTGCCAGCTTCATCCCCGAAGCTTTCTCTAGAACCGCATGATCATATTCATAGCAATTAGCTACATTTACCCATGACAAGCCGCTGGGGCGAGCAGGGAGGTGCACGCTGCCGACTTTCTGCTTTGTCTCCTACTATTGCAAAAATAATATTTAGTTATGGTGTATCTTCTGCTTTTATTTCTTACACATGTTGAAGGGGCAACCCCTCCTAGGACCAAAGTGAACTAATTCCAGTGATATGTTTGAGGGGTTCTCATCTGTCTGATTGATGCGTTGTTTACCAAAGTCTGACACCTATAAGTATTTTTAAATATTTTGAAATAATCGACAGGAGGGGTTTTATTTCCTCCGGCTGATCCCTTTTGTGATGTCACTATATGATGTCACTGTGTGATGTCACTGTTATCACCAAGTGCTTGTACAGTCCGAGCCCCCTCACCCCTCCCCGCCTCCCCTTATCTTTATTGGCTCTCTGATAAGGGGGGGTGGAATAAAGGGAAAGATAACACTTGGTTGACAACACTTTCCCTATTCAGAGGCCCCTACAATTTTCAACGTGTATCTCATTTCCCAAAAATGAGTACAGCCTAACCTTTGCTATTACAGTACCATTATTACATTTGTTTAGGGAAGCCGATTAGACTGTTACATTTATTTTTTTAAGTATACTTTCTAGCCGGGTCTGTGGGATTGTTAAATCCGGTGGCACTTCTATTAAGGTATCTTATTGTTTTGTAACATACTGTTTCTTGGAGCCTTGATTGAGATTACTATGGTCATAGTTACATGTGCAATATTCTGGGCTTCATATCTTTGCTTAGTCCGCTACATAACGTGATTCTGGTATACTGTAAGCAGGCCGCAGACAGATTTCCCGGGGCCCAGAACTAGCGCTTCAACCAAGCCCCCCCCCCATTTCACACCTCCTTGCAAGCCCCCATATCTATACCCTCCCCCCTTTCACACCTCCTCGTGAGCCCCCTACTCTATCTCCCCCTCTCGCACCTCCACACGAGCCTGCTCCTCTATCCCCCACTCACACCTCCACGCGAGCCCCCTCCTCTATCCCCCCTCTCTCACACCTCTATGCAAGCCCCCTCCTCTGTCCCCTCTCGCACCTCCTCACTAGCCCCCTCTATCCCCCTCTCTCACACTTCTATGCGAGCCCCCTCCTCTATCCCCCTTCTCACACCTCCACACTTGCCCCCTCTTCTATCCCCCTCTCTCACACCTCCTCGCGAGCACTCTCCTCTATTCCCCCCTCTCACACCTCCACGCGAGCCCCCTCTATCCCCCCTCTCACACCTCCTCACAAGCCCCCTCTATCCCGCCTCTCACACCTCCTCACAAGCCCCCTCTATCCCCCCTCTCACACCTCCTCACGAGCCCTCTCCTCTATTCCCCCCTCTCACACCTCCACGCGAGCCCCCTCCTCTATCCCCCCCTTCTCACACCTCCTCATGAGCCCCCTCTATCCCCCATCTCAAACCTCCATGCGAAGCCGGCGACTCTGTAGCCCAATTCTACAAAACTAATGAGCCCCCTCTCCTCTATTCCCCCTTCACACATCCACGCGAGCCCATCCTCTACCCCCGTCTACACCTCATCATGAGACCCTCTATCCCCCATCTCAAACCTCCATGCGAGCCCGCTCCTCTATCCCCCCTTCTCACACCACCTCACGAGCCCTCTCCTCTATTCCCCCCTCTCACACTTCCACGCGAGCCCCCTCCTCTATCCCCCCCTCTCACACCTCCTCACAAGCCCCCTCTATCCCCCCGCTCACACCTCCTCGTGAGCCCACTCCTCTATCCCCCCTCTCTCACACCTCCATGCGAGCTCCTTCCTCACCCCATGTATTCTCTTGCCCCTCTGTCTCACGCTCCCCCTCTCGCTCCCCCATCTCCCTCTCCACCCCCTCTCTCATCTCACACTCTCCCCCTCTAATATAACTTAATTACCCTCTTCTTCCTCAATACCCCCCACACACACACACACACACTTCCCCTGCACACACAAAATACAATACAATACCACCCCCCAAAATACAATACCCCCTCGCCCAAAATACAATACACACTCGCCCAAAATACAATACCCCCACCCCAAAATACAATACCAACCTCCCCAAAATACAATACCCCCAAAACATATAATAAACCCCCCACACACAAAATACAATTAACCCCCACACACAAAATATAATACACTCCCCCACACACATACAAAATACAATAACCCCCACATACAAAATACAATACCCCCATACACACAAAATACAATACACCGCACCCACACAAAATATAACACACTCAAAATACAATATCCCCCACACACAATATACAATACACCCTCCACACACAAAATACAATAACCCCCACACACAAAATGCAATAACCCCCACACACAAAATACAATACACCCCCAGACACAATATACAATACACCCACACACAATATACAATACACCTCCACACACAAAAAAGAATACGCTCACCCACACACAAAATACAATACACTCACACACAAAATGCAATACACCCCCCACATACAATATACAATACACCCACACACACTAAAGACAATACACTCCCCCCCACACACACAAATACACTCCCCCACCCCCCGACACAAAATAACACACACACACTACCTACCTTTGAGGTGGTCTGAGGCCTCTGTGCCCCGGCTCTCCCCAGCTGCTGCTGCTGCTGCGGGCCGTAAGCTTTGCTCGTCCCCAAAGTTGTGCTCAGCTTCCGGTGCGCACCGGCGGGAGAGAGGCCTGGCTTGGCTGAGAGGGGCCCGCCATAGCTGAGGAGAGCCAGGGACCAGCATCCGACAACCAGAGGCCCGGCAACCAGAACTTCCAGCACTGACAGGCTGGGTCCTCCCGCAGGCGCCAGGCACTGGACACTTGTCCCGGCTCTCTTGTAAGCGACCCTAACTGTAAGTGCACTTGTATATTCTTTGTTCTTGAGTTGTTTCTCTCATGGCCCATGCTGTCAGGTGCCCTGTATTTTCATACATTTACAATACAATGTGTCTAGACCAGGGGTCCCAAACTCCAATCCTCAAGAGCTATCAACAGGTCATGTATTAAGGATATCCATGCTTCAGCACAGCTGGCTCAATCAAAGACTGGGCCACTGTTTGAGCCAGCTGTGCTGAAGCAGGAATATCCTGAAAACATGACTTGCTGGTGGCCCTTGAGGACTGGAGTTGGCTACTCCTGCTCTAGGCAACTCAAAAGAACTGAGCCATGTAACCTTTTTTTTTTTTTTAGATCAAGCACAAACTCCATACAGGGTTTATAAAATATTTTTACGGGTGATTGAATACTGTGAGGGCGCTGGATAAATGCCTCTGCCCCTCCCCCTCATCCCCCCCCCTCACCCCCCTCCCCCCCTCGTACTATCTCTTTTTTTCTTAATTTGTTTATTGATGGTTTGGATATTGGTTTTTTTACTTTACAAAGAGTACCAGAACCATTTTAGTTGAAAAACCCCACTGGTTTTTAGTATCGTCTTCCAAACTAGTCCCACGGTAGTATGAAAACTCAGCCACTGAGAGACTCTTAAGAGCTGACTCCACCATGTATATCATGCGCCTCAATTCTCCTAGGAGCAAGGAACCAGCCGTGTGTTCTGCCTTCCTATCTGCACCTTTCCCTCTGAAAGCTGTGCTCCTTTTATATCTATAAAAATGGAAAGTGGAGCTACTGTATTCCTTCCTCAAGCAGTTATCTCTAGAGAAACATAATTTATCCCAATATCTATTAATGTTCTCGGTGAGTACAGTAATTAAACTTTGAATGCACCCAAACACAGCCTGGGTCTAAATGCTAATTAAAATGTATTGCTCTCTGAGGCTGCTTTATAGATGACTATATTATGCTATACTATAAGTATACAGTAGACTATTGATACATATCTCATATATTGAAGACCTTGTCTGCTTGGTTATGTGGAGTTGTTTTGCTCCTTTTAAATGTATATCTTAACTACCCTTTCAGTCTGTGAAATATCCAAAAACTGCAATTAAAACTCTTTAGTCGAAAAAAACTGTTTAACTATGTGTGACAATTTACATCTGAAAAACACATCAATTTGTTCTCTAAACTTACAGTACACACACATTTTTTTACTGCCAAAAATGTAAATTTATCTGCATTCCAAATTTGTTTTACAACCATATCTGCGGAAGTCCCACTAAATAAATATACACAGCAATCTGTTCCTTGTTGTTGTTTTTTTTTATTGTAGAAAGATAACTTCCTCATATTTATTTTCATGTTACCAATCAATATTTATAAGCAGTAAGGGAAGCAGTGGCATTTAATTTATACATGTAGCCTTATCAAATAACCCCAAGTTTTCACTTCAGGCCTCTTCAGCTGTTATAACATGACTGTGTTGTGGATATGTAACAGCGACTTACGCCTGTTTAAATAAAGCAGCCTCAGAGCTCTGAGAATCAAGCAGAGAGATAGTTGATTGCAGCCACTCAACTAGTCTCCACCTGGACTAATGAGAGCTCTGCATAAAGCCTCCTGTGAGACACAGGAGAGAGATTCCTTAGCTTATATTTGGGCTGACAGAAGGAGAGCAGAGAAGCCTGCACACAGACGCTGTCTTGAGCACAAAGGATGTGCTGCGATCAACACCCAGAAACCTATATTTCCTGGACACAGAGGACCCAGGAACCTGCTAGAGACTGACATGGAGGGCCACCTAATTAAGGTACCTCCTGAGACTTTGGGGTGATAGGCAGGTAAAGGGAATATCCCTCCAGTCCTGCAGATAGGGTCTGGGGAAGTAAATTTGCTCTTACAATGGGATAGGGGTTTGCTATTTTGTTTTGTTTTTTATGGTTTGCCTGGATAAAGGAACAGGCTCAATAAAGCCAAGATATAATTTCACCCTAATCGGTCTCCATTATATGAACCTCTGCACACATCTCTAATAGGATACCAGTAGAAATAGAAAATGTAGGTCTTTTTTGCACACAAAGTAACAAGCTGAGTAATATATCTGCCTCACCAAGGTTCCTGGAACTCAAACAAAAAATCTGTTTGTGTATTCATAGAAAATTATTTTAAACTCCTCTGAAATAGAATAGAATATCTAACAGTTTATTGGCTGTCTCATCATTTATAATAAGTGTAATAGCTTTACAAATGTAGGCATGAAAGATTAACTATAAAAAAATCCCAATAACAAATATCACGGAACATTCAATACTTGCTACTTGTTTAGTACTTTATTAAGTGGTAGATACAGTCGGATACACTTGTCATACTCGGCTATGAAAATTATAACATTATGATTTCACAAGGGAAGTGACAATAAGGAAAAAGTGAAAGAAAATGCAATTTTAACAGGATAGATACTTGGGGACATCATTCATGCTCATGATTGTAAGAGATGTGTGCAGAGGTACACTAATGGAGACCGATTTGGGTGAAATTAAAACAGGACTTTATTTAGCGTGTCCCTATAAACAACAAACTATAACATAAAAGTCTACTCCCCTTGGGAGATGAACTATTCACTAGGTCCCTAGCTACCCCACCGGGTAGCTAACCTACTTCCAGGTCAAAACAATATTATGCAAACTCTGGCATTAAAATATAAAAGTTCTTATCTGTGTTTGGGGAAAGCCACCCTAACAGAGTCCAAGCAGTCCCTTCTGGTTACTGCAACAGCCGCTTTAATTTCTTTGCAGGGTTGGAAGGCTGGTTCCTTGTAGACAGGGCTGTGTCTAGCAGACTTGTCTCTTCTTGTGTCAATCTTCTGTCTTTGTTCTCCTTTGTCAGCACAGTTTTGTGCCAAGGAGTCTTTGTGCAGGCTTCTCTGCTCTCCTGTGTCAGCACCCTTGTGTGCTAAGGAGTGTCTCTCTGCTCTCCTATGTCAGCACACGTGTGTGCTAAGGAGTCTTTGTCACGGTAACTTGTGATAGGATATAATATACACAAAATATCTGGGTTGAATTGAAAACGACTTAGATATAAGAAATATAGTTTATTCCTAAAAGAAGGTCAACACACAAGATGATACAAATAACAGACAAGAAATAGCACTTACTTAGGGGTTGGACAATGAAGCAATCAGGTACAGGATTGGCAATTCATTCAGCAATACAGGTTCAAATGAAGACATCACGAAAGACACTGGGCATAGAGCTTACACTCGTTTATATGGAGTTTCAGCCCCATACCCTAACAGGAGGTGCACGACATTGGATGACAATTATCTGCACCAATACCTCCTTGCCACCTCACTTGAGAGGCAAAGTAATACCGACCCACTGGTTGTGCATTATTCTAATCAGGGGCTCATTTCCCTAGCCCCCCTCCCACAAGACTGGCGTCGCCCAGTCTGCTTGGGACAGGAAAACTTTTGTCCCAAGGTGTGAAACACAACACTTATCACAAGTACCCACGGCCTGCTTTCTTTTGTGCTAGAATATACAAGCAGGGTGGGGGAGCCTTTGATCAGGGGGTTTATTGTAGACCACTTGTCTCCCCCCTGAGCATTAACATACCATATGGGATCTAGCCTTCCCGGGCTTTTACCCTGGACCCAAAATACAATACATTCTTTAATATCTACACATATTAAAATAATCTGTTCTGTGGGTCTGAGCGGGCTAAAATTTGACAGGTCCTCATGCCGGAGGACCCTTGCCATAGTGGCCAAATATCAACCTTCCATGACCCCCAGAACCAGAGATACAAAAATACAGTTTAAAAGCCCTTTTGGAACACGAGGCTTTTTTCCGCCATGCAAGTCAATGGCAGAAACGCAAATTTTGCAATTACCCTGACTCCGTTATGTTGCCCCGAGAGGGTCTGTATTTGCCATGCAATCCTGCCGGAACTAGAACTACATGGTGGCCGAATCTCAGCCCTATAGTTTGAACCGAACCGGAGTTATGGGTTCTGGGTTTCTGCTCATTCCGACTTAGCCGTTTTCACTTGCGGCTCTTACCTCCGCCATTAGAGTCAATGGCGCGACCCTCATGGCGAGCGCGACCCTTTACGGGGGTCCTTAATTCTCGGACCCTGTGGTGGTCGAGTGTGAGGGTTCCTAGGGTCTAGGGGCAAAAATAATTTTATTCCTGGGTGCCCTAGAACCTAAGTTTCCCATGCCAATTGTATTTGAACTTGACCTAGTGTGATCAAAAGCTCTTTTTTTAGATATTGTATCCGCTTCTGCGATCAGCAGTTTGGATGGCTGCCAACTCATTCCTGGAGGTCGGCGTCGAGGAATCCCCATTGTAATTAATGGCTCCATTGACTTACAATGGGGGACCGCCGCTCCTCCTCTCAGGCGCCACCTGCAGGTCTTCTACGGAAACGGGCCCAGATCGCCGGAATCTCCATAGGATTGTATTGAGCCCCAATGGCGACCTATGGAGAAACTGCAAAATGGAGCCTGCAAAGGCGGGAAAAGGGACAAAGGGCCATAAACACCGAATTAACATTAACCCTTTCCCTCCCACATAGATCCCAGTGTATGTGTTGGTGCAGACACTGGAATGGGAACAATACATATTCACAGGGGGATACACAGTTGGTGCTGAAGCAGGGGCATAACTACCATACTGGACATCATTCCAGTTAATGCCTTGCCTCCCAGGTGAGAGCAGGGGGTGGCCAAATGGGATGTAACCCCTTTAATACCGGGCCAAACCCCCTCTCCCATGACAGTCTTTCCTATTTGTTTCCCACAGGAGTCTTTTCTGGAGCTCTGATTAGCCAGGTGTAGCCTGGTTAATTGACTGGCTGCAATTAACCAGCTCCCTGCTGGATTCCTCAGAGCATTTTGAGGCAGTTTTACTTAAAAAAGGATAAGTCCCTGTTACAATCATCATTTAACTATTCAAGCAGGTTCTGGCTATAAAACAAAATAACAAATTGACACAATAAATAAACAGTTATGTGTATTTCCACTTTATTATTGATAATGTTGTAAAGTTTCTGATGGTGTTCAATACTCTGAGGGAGCCCGTTAGCCCATGCTTAAAGTGAGGGGTTTGTTAGAGACTAAAGAGCAGGTTTATATAGTATACAATGTTCTTGTATAGAAGGCATTTCATTTTGTGAGTAATTACATAACATATCCTGGTAGTTTTTAGAGATAAAGCAGATACAATTGACATCTAAATTCCAGGGGTAACTATAGGGTTGCCAAGTGGTTTCTCCAAAAATACTGGATATAATGTTGAAAGATGCAATGCGCACAACACACCTCTCACCTCTTCATGCTGTTTCCTCCTCTCCTTCGCCCCCTGCTCCTGAAACCTCCTTCTGATTGGCTGCATTTCCCAGCAGCAGCATTTCAGGATGGAGGTAACAGCCCTGATATGTCCCTGCTCTGGGAAATCTCGCTGCCACCCAAGCTGATTAGGTCACTATGTCCAGAGAGTTAATACCGGACACAACCCAGAGAGGCAATACATGTACACGTACACAATACATACATGTCCAGTATTACAGTACCTCTAATTTTTTTTACTGGACAGAGTGTCCAAATACAGGACAGTTCAGTACCGGACACCTGGCATCCCTAGTGTAACCACCAAATTTGGCACATATCACAGTGATGGTTGAGTATTTTAGTTACACATATAGGCCCCAGTGCAATATGCTGTGAAGCTTCTCTACAGACGAGATCAGCTCCATTCAAATGGATAGGATTACAAATCCTCTCCTGTGCATAGAAGCAGCTTCACCACATTTAGCATAATGTCTATAGAGTGGCCATGTTTACTGAGTTGGCTCTGAGCAGCTTTACCATCAAATCCCACCATAGTCATCACTGGCACTAATATCTATTGGACTACACATCTTTAGGCTTAGTCACATAAATGCTTAGTTTGCTTAAATTGGCAAATCATACAAATGTATCAATTTGAACAATGTTGGGTGGAGGTAAAGCTAGATATCTGTGAGGGCCCTTTAGTCATACAAGTTGTTACTAATATTTTAAATGATGAAACACCTAGAAACCAGACTAAAAACAGTTTGTCGTCCGGTGTTTAGATATTTTTTAAATATAAGTGGGATAAAGTATTGTTTGCTCAGGTGTTAAGCGGTTAAAAAAGAGCTGCCCTGTACATTCCAGTGTGTTCAATGTTTTGCTGAGGAAAAGGCACAAACTAAACCTAATAAAAAAGCACAGTGCATTTTTTTGTTAGTACTTTACATGAACCACATACATGTGTGGTAAAAAATAACTGTATTTAAAGATATTGCATTCTGATTTGAAATAAATTACACTTGAATAACAATGCGTGTTCTTGATATTTTGTAGCTTCTCTGTGCAATCATCGCTGGTTCGCTGCATTATTTCTTCCTCGCAGCCTTCGCCTGGATGTGCATTGAGGGAATTCATCTCTATCTCATTGTTGTTGGCGTTATCTACAATAGAGGTTTTTTACACAAGAATTTTTACATATTTGGATACTGCAGCCCAGCTATCGTCGTCGGAATTTCTGCAGTTTTAGGCTATAAATACTATGGCACTGATAAAGTGTAAGTTTATTTTTTATCATGGTAATGGCAGACACTTAACCAGTGCTTGAATATATTTTTACAACAATTTAAACTATGGAGCTAGTGATGGTTTATTTTTTTGTAGGTGTTGGCTGAGCACAGAAAATAACTTTATATGGAGTTTTATTGGACCAGCTTGTCTCATCATTCTTGTAAGTATAACTTTCAGTTGTGAAATATGAAAACAAGTGTTACATTCTCCAACACTGTATTGTAACTGTATTTATGTTGCTTGAGATTATATGTTTTCTCTGAGGCACAAGCACATCTGCATAAATATCACATGTACTTTCTCTCCCAATTCACTGTTAAAAACTAAGTCTATGGGGGCTATGCACTAAGCAGTGATAAGTCGTTTTAAGAGCGCAAATTGCTTTTAGAACGTGAAGTTCCGCCGAGCGCTATGCACTAAGCCGCACAAACAGGCACTTTGTGCTCTAAAACTGACTTTTTCCTGGAAATTTTTCAAAGTCCAACTTTGCTCGTACGATGAGCTGTTTGCGCTGAATCCTGCCTTCTGCGGGATTCACTAAGCAACGCAAACTTATCGTACGTGAAAGTTGCGCTGAATAAAGCTCACCAGCTAAAGGCAGGTGATAAAAAGCAGGACTTAGAAAAAATTCTTTGTTTACCTTTTTGCATGCGCAAAACCAATACAACAGGCCGGCGGGTGTCCCCAGCTGACCCCGCGGGGGTCCCCGAGGGAGGCCGGGGGTCGCGCGGGTGTCCCCGGCTGACCCCGCAGCCGTCCCGTGTTCCCCGCGGGAGTCCCGGGGTACCCGCGGGCCTGCGGTACCAATGTTGTGCTACAAAAATACTAAACAATATTTCTAACTAAATACACCCCCCTAACACATACAGTACAATAATGTGCAAAATAACTATTATCCAGATATGGATAATAGATTATTTGCCCATTATTAAACACTACATTAGCATACCTAAATAAAGTAAATAAAAACAGTAGCCAGCTAATCCAATGAATACAAGCAGTAACAACATCAACAATTAATTAATTAAACCATTAACCAATGAAACCAATTAACTCCTCAACCAACTCAAAATGAATAGTAACACTAACCAATCAAACCAATGAATTACTACAACATTAATGAATGCAAACATTAAAAGACAAAGAAATAATTTCAAACAATATCTGAAATAACCATAAAACGCATTAGCTAACATAATACAACATTAACTACAAACGAACACCAATCGCAAACATTGTATTACCATTAAGCAGGAAAAAAACAAACAATCACATCCACATAAGAAATTGAAATGAAAGAAAACCAACAGCAATACCAAGCCACAAATGCCCCCCAAATATTGTCATAATAATGTATTAATCTGTACCCTAAAGTGGTACAGATTAATATATTATCAGTCAATGTGCCTCCCCCCAAAAATCTAAAAACACATCTAATGAAGAAACCTGTAAAAAGAGACATTAACAAATATTCAATATATTACTTACCATTAGAAGCGGTGGCCCTCCGACTCCCGGGGTAACAGGAAGCTCACATACCTTGAAGGCCTCCAACAGCATCCGATGCCATCCGCCATGAAGATCCGGATCAGGTACCGCAATCTTCTTTTTTCTTTCTTTAATCACCTTCTTCTATCTTCATCTGTCACCATTTCTTGATCTTCTTTATCTTCTATCTTCATCTGTCAATCCAAAAAACCCCATGTTAAATCCCAGCCGATGCTGTCTCGTAAGCTTCTTGGGCTCAAATGAGGCATCACAGCCTTAAATAGGGCTTGTGACGTCACATTTAGCCTCCAAATGGTTAACAGCCACCTGATTGGCTGTTCAAACCATGTTCCGACTTTAGTTTTTTTTTTTACATGACGTCACTTAAAGGGAATGATGCCAGCCAATCAGAATGGCTGTGCTTCATTTGCCTTTAAGATGACATGACGAAGCCGGCGTCACATGGTAATTCAGCCAATCAGATCGTGGGAACCAATTCCACACTCTGATTGGCTGAAATACCATGTGACGCCGGCCATCTTGGATTTAGTGAAGTCATCTTAAAGGCAAATGAAGCACAGCCATTCTGATTGGCTGGCATCATTCCCTTTAAGTGATGTCATGTAAAAAAAAAAAAATTAAAGTCGGAACATGGTTTGAACAGCCAATCAGGTGGCTGTTAACCATTTTGAGGCTAAATTTGACGTCACAAGCCCTATTTAAGGCCGTGACACCTCATTTGAGCCCAAGAAGACGACGAGACATCGGTTGGGATTTACCATGGGGTTTTTTGGATTGACAGATGAAGATAAAAGATAAAGAAGATCAAGAAATGGTGACAGATGATGATAGAAGAAGGTGATTAAAGAAAGAAAAAATAAGATATGGGTACCTGATCCGGATCTTCATGGCGATGGTATTGGATGCTGTTGGAGGCCTTCAAGGTACGTGAGCTTCCTGTTACCCCGGGAGTCGGAGGGCCACCGCTTCTAATGGTAAGTAATATATTGAATATTTGTAAATGTCTCCTTTTACAGGTTTCTTCATTGGATGTGTTTTTTGATTTTTTTTGGGGAGGCACATTGACTGATAATATATTAATCTGTACCACTTTAGGGTACAGATTAATACATTATTATGACAATATTTGGGGGGGCATTTGTGGCTTGGTATTGCTGTTGGTTTTTTAATTTCAATTTCTTATGTGGATGTGATTGTTTGTTTTTTTCCTGCTTAATGATAATACAATGTTTGCGATTGGTGTTCGTTTGTAGTTAATGTTGTATTATCTTAGCTAATGCGTTTTATGGTTATTTCAGATATTGTTTGAATGTATTTCTTTGTCTTTTAATGTTTACATTCATTAATGTTGTAGTAATTCATTGGTTTGATTGGTTAGTGTTACTATTCATTTTAAGTGATTTAGGAATTAATTGGTTTCATTGGTTAATGGTTTAATTAATTAATTGTTGATGTTGTTACTGCTTGTATTCATTGGATTAGCTGGCAACTGTTTTTATTTACTTTATTTAGGCATGCTAACGCAGTGTTTAATAATGGGCAAATAATCTATTATCCATATCTGGATAATAGTAATTTTGCACATTATTGTACTGTATGTATTAGGGCAGAGGGGAGGGGTCGTGTATTGATGTTTGTTAAATCTTTTTTTAATATACATGTGTTTCATAGTGTAGATGTGCAGGGGGTCTCCAGGGCTGAACAGCATTGGTTTCAGGTCCGAGGACCCCCTACTTCAGGAGATACAGGCCCCATTATGGGGTGCCGGTATCCCCTGCACTTTCAAGCGTCCGCGTCACGTGACCGGGACATTGAAATTCTGCAGGGGATACTGACACTCCATAACAGGGCCTGTATCTCCTGAAGTAGGGGGTCCTCGTACCTGAAACCAATGCTGTTCAGCTCCGGAGACCCCCTGCTCATGTACACTATTATTCAAATGTATTTATTTAGTGTACGATCGCCTGTAACAGCCTTGCATGGAGATGGCAAATCTCCATGCAAATGTTACATGCGGCTTTTTTTTCTATCAGCTAGCGTACGTGAAGTTTAAGAACGCTAGCAGGGGGAAACAAGCAACATGTACGCTGTGGGTGTTTTGAGCACGTACGTTAAAAAATGGGCTCAAGGCCTTAGTGAATCGCGTCACTGGCCTCACTTTTTAACGGACATGCTTTTTTTGAACATCAGAACGCAAACCCATTGAGCTTAGTGCATAGCCCCCTTAGTATAATGAAACTGGTTTTTAAGGTAGAATTGTGTCTCATACCTGCAGTTTATGAAATAAAGTTTGACATGTCAGCAGTACTGTAGAAAACCTCAGCAGGTGGTCCAAGAAGACAGTATGTGAACAGACTCATAATCTGATATTTCATACATTGTGTTGTATCATCTGTTATTGGTGATTGGTTGTCTTTGAAGATTACACTGTTATCTTCATGTTTCACAGATTCCTATGTACCCTGTCATCATCACAGCTATTTTTAACCCAAATTGCAGCATCAGACAAGAACTCACTATTTCACATGAGCAGACATTCGTAGGCTGAAGGTCTTAGCTCATCTGGAGAAAAGCTTTTCTGTTAAACAGCATGAAGCCTAAGTTGCTGCACTTGCTGCTGTACTCATGTTCACCCTAAACTTTTTTGACCTAATGTATCATATAGAAATTGCAGTAATATTTGTTTCCCCAATAATCTTAATTGGGGAGAATTATTGTAGTTGAACAACATCCAGATCATCAAAATGATCTGGGCTTGTAGTCAGCATGTTCCTTTATTGGCTGTTTTGCATCTAAGTCCTATTTCTAAAGTACATTGATACAGTTTTTATAACAAACCTAATCTGAGTATAGGAGAGAATCGTAAATGTTTGTGGAGAGGCCAAAGCTTAATTTTTGAACTTGCCTGCTAAGAGAAAAGAAGAAACTTCAAAGTATACATACCATTAAATTGTAGGTCAAATCAATCCCAAATTGCTGTTATAGCCCTACCCCAGATCTGAAAATAAAGCCCGTCTGTTCTAAAATCCCCAGTTCCAATTATATTTAAAAAATAAACATCAACCGTGGGTGAGATTTCTGCTTTAATCATTACATCAGCAATAACTGATTGTATTCCTTATCTTCCATTGATAAGGTTTTGCACCCATAATGGGCTCTAGTTGTTTCAAGTTTCCCATCTTCAATACTATTACAGCAGATTTATCAATCAAGAAAACCCCACTGGCAGAAACGGGAATATTTTCTACTAAATTATGGGGACATATTTTCACCCAGTTCTGCAGTCAAAATGCGCCAATAAATATCCAACAAAGTGTGTGGAAGTTAAAGAACCATTCATTGGACCCTGAAACCATGGCAGAAAACATACCAACATGTGACTTTGTGACTGCCACCAATTCATCTCCTTCCTTTTCACGTGGGAGCCCTTATGATGTACCTGGCATGCCAGAGGCCTTATTGATGTACCAGGCACAGTACATTGTGGCAAAAATGCTTGTTTTCAAGGTGATGATCGGGCTAACTGCTTTAGAGTTCAGTCGGCCTGAGTGGAAGTGGGGCCCCCCTGATGTGGCTGGACCTCTAGCAGTGTAAAGGGTAACAAGTAGAAGCTCAGTGATTTAAAACCATATCCACACTGTCCAATTTATAAATACTGTACAAGAGAGTTCGCCTGGGTTTCTCAAGCCAAATTTAGAATGATTGTGTCAATTAGAACAACACTAAAAACATGTCTTACCACTAGTAGAGAGATGTGAATGCCTCAGAGTTTGGTCCATGACAGTGTGTGCTACATTTGTAAGATTTTTGTATACTTGCAAATGTTTTCACCCATTATTACATTCCTGTTTTGTTCATGGGGAGAGAGAGACACAATAAAACATTGATATCATTATCTCCTTATATGCTACAGACCCTAGTAAACCTATTCAACCCTCCTCCTCAACAACTTACTTGGTAGGGGCCTTGGTCCATGTTGGATACTGGGCACTATTGGCTCTAAATAGCTCTTAGGCTGCGCTTATAGTGCCATGCGACGGCGACGCGACGGCGTTCCAAAACAAATGCATTGTCGTCGTCGCAAGTGCTTATAGTAAGCGCGACTCGAAGGAGCGACCAAAAATCTGGTGCTTGCTGCCACGTGACAGCCTCTGAACCAATCAATGGCCAGGTTGCTAGCGATGTCGCTGCAAAGCGAAATTCAACTGTCGCGAGTGGCAACAGGTGACGTCATCCATCGCGTCGGTGTCGGGGGCACTATACGCGCGGCCTTATACTTGATTTTGTCCTGACTCTTCATGAAGGGTAAAACTAACACACAGACAGAAGAAAACAAATGGACAAGCCTACTCTTTCTTTCTAAAATGACTTACTATTTGATAGAGCTTTCATGTTGCAATCTATTCAGGGTTGTGGCAAACATTGCAGTGGAGATTTCAATTTTGTAAAGTCATGACAAGGACTCACTAGACATTCATTGGTTGTTAAATGAGTATGGCCAAATGCCACAGTGGAGAGGTGCAAAAATTTCTCCATTATTTATATATTAGGATAATTGAATAAATACTGGATTTAGTGACAACATTTTTGCCTTTATTTCCCAGGTTAATTTGATGGCATTCGGAGTGATAATATACAAAGTGTTCAGACATACCGCAATGTTGAAATCAGAAGTTAGTTGCTGCGAAAACATAAGGTATGATCTCTTTTTATACCTGGATGTCTTAGTATGTACATATGGAAGCCCAGTGATTCTGCTTGTCTCGTAAACCTTTAACCTAGCCAACAAAGTGTTAGGACAGAATCATACTGTATGTAACTAGGCCTCCTGGCCCTGATTGCTTAAAGAATAAGCACAATAACACATTACTTATAGAATAAGTAGACACAAGGCAAGTTACAGGTTGCACACAATGTGCTTTACTCATACCTCTCATGGCAGGCATGTATCATACAATATAATCACAAGAAAATAACAGGATTCTTTTACTTTGGTGATTAGAGTCCACTTCTAACCTAGTCCTCCACCCAGGTCCTCACTGGAGGAGAGTGATCCCTGAGCGCTGGCTCTCTAAAGGTCTGTGCTTCATGACATGCCTTTCCCAATGCACCGTAGCTCCCAGCGGGCTTCACAGCCCATGCCATTACCTCAAGGGCTGAGCTACAGGGATCTCTGCGTTACAGCATGAGTCTCTTTTATTTAGAGCCTTGATCCACACACAGTGTACGGTGCCGTCTTACCAGCACGCAGTCATGGAACATCCAATTATGCTCCATAATTACTGTGCCAAAAGATTTCCCCTTTTTTTGTAGACTCATCGCATGTGCCTAATGTTTGTGCCTGCTTCTTTGTTCTCTCACCAGGTATTGAACTTATGAATGACCACTGTTTATATGCCTGGGGACAGTTCCGATTAAATAAAATAAACAAGTAAAACAAAAAACACCATTAGTAGTAAGAAGCCAGGATTGCAGCTTTAAAAGGAATTGATATGAACTTTGTAAAATACTGTTTTGCAGCAAAAGCCACACTATAATTTTGGTCTAGACTTAGTTGACCTGATATAGCAATTATTAGGTGGCTGTTTTTCTTCCCTTATCTAACTATTTAAATCATTCTGATTACAGGTATTAAAACTATAGAAAAAGGAATCTCTTTGCATGATATAATAATATTATGGGAACATCATTCAACAATATGTAGCAGATATGCCGTAAATAAAAACACCCCGTGCAATGCAGGAACCTTTGTAGACAAAAAAAGATAATATTGCTATAATTAGAGAATAAATAGGAGATGTTGGTTCATCATATACACACGTATCCCACAGTAATACCATATCATATTCTTTGCTCTATCCTATTGCCACAGTTGCAATATACAGAATAAGACGTAAAACGGTGCCACTTTAGATTGCATAACCAGTCAATATTTATGACATTATATTGGAGGCTGATACTACATTGTTTATCATACAACTTTTCCAGTGGTTTTTGTTGAAGTATTTTTCATATCACAACTGCACCGTTCTGTAATACACACACTTCACAATTGTGTGTTTTGCGCTTTTATTTAGCCATGCTTTGTTATAATCACTTGTACCCAGTTTGGTGATAGTGTCCTCACATTAAAACCACCAAATGACAAGCCCAACATTTCCCTGGCAAGACAGCCTGAAACATTGCTCTAAGCTCATTTTTTTACTGTAGCTTTCTTTTAGGTGGTGTATTTTCAACACATGGTATAATCTAGCACGGGGGCGGCAAACTCCAGTCTTCAAGGGCCACCAACAGGTCA
This sequence comes from Ascaphus truei, assembly GCA_036426205.1. Lineage (NCBI taxonomy): Eukaryota > Metazoa > Chordata > Amphibia > Anura > Ascaphidae > Ascaphus > Ascaphus truei. The sequence goes on from CM071576.1 coordinate 6,536,805, forward strand.
GGTTTGAAGGATATCCCTACTTCAGCACAAGTGGCTCAATCAGTGGCCCAGTCTTCAACTGAGCCACTGATTGAGCCACCTGTGCTGAAGCAGGGATATCCCTAATACCTGACCTGTTGATGGCACTTGGGGACAGAGTTGGACACCCCTGATCTAGCCCAACTATATTTCAGTAATGTTTTTCATTGCACCATGACTTATTATTATCCCCAAAGTCGAGATCCATTTAGATTGAGGTTCTAGTTAAATGACTTAGCTCGCTTTCTTCTTGGTTTCTCTTTCCCCAAGTCTACAGCCCCTGCCCCCATAACTTCTATGACAGCATCTGTCGCTTTTCAATTTAACAAATCATTTTTGCTTGATAGATACAATTGTCAAAACAAATAATCTTTATCATTTTAGAATAAATTATTTTAGTACTATTTTAAAGTTATTGTAACATAAAAGAACATTTAAAAAGGTTATGGATGCATGCCCAAAAATCCAAATATGCCCTATCTTATAGCAGCAATACCCCATATTCTGGGGGAGAGGGGGTTGTTGCCCCTATTGTTTTCCAAGATGGTAACAGGGGGGCAGGGGGAGTCGTGTGCAGCTGAACCTCACTATTTTCAGCTCCAGGGACCCCCGCTTGACAATCAACATACCGGTGAAGTTACTAGCTTTAAACCTCCCTTCAGGGAGAACAAAGTACTGTAGCTGCGAGATGTTGGGCCAATAGAAAGCCGCAGCATCAGTTGCAGCTTCCTATTGGACGGCCATTTAAATCTCCTTTAATAACCAGGAAGTAATACTGAAGACTTCAACTGTACAGTAGGTATCCCGGGAACAGGGGGATAACCTGAGCTGAAATGACTGCGGCTCAGGGGGAAACCCAGGATCGAATCCTGCAACAACATCATCAAAAATGTATCTACAGTAGTTGGTTAGGGGAAATGGCTGCTTTACGCATGGTAAAGGATACACCTTTTCCATTGATATACAGAATGCACGAGCTGCCATAAAAGTATACAGCTAATTGTTCGAGCTTTCATACACATCATATGGTTATAGACATATGTTTACCTCTGGGAGTAACTCACCGTAGATTCAAAATAAAATCATATGGTAATGCAGTCCCCATAAGGGAATACATTTTTTTTTAAAGAGTTAGTGTACTTTGAAATATGCGATCGTCTTTCAGTGGTGCTGCAGCACAGCCTGAAGTGTGAGTCGCATAACTACTATATACTATTGTATCATTTTGTGTTCTGTGCATGCACGTGTCTGATTACTGCTTGATTACTTAGATTAGGAGGGGCCAACTCCTGTCCTCAAGCCCCACCAACAGGTCAGCTTTTAAGGATATCCCTGCTTCAGCACAGGTGGCTCAATCAGTCCCTGCTTCGGCACAAGTGGTTCAATAAGTCCCTGCTTCAGCTGAAGTCATGATATCCTGAACACCCGACCTATTGGTAGCCCTTGCGGGCTGCAGTTGGCAACCCTGCCTTAGATGAACTTCCTTTAGTAATTGAAATGATGTTGTTCCCATACAGATCCTGCGCACGAGGGGCCCTCGCCCTTTTGTTCCTTCTTGGTGCCACTTGGATGTTTGGAGTTCTTCATGTTGTCAATAAATCAGTGGTCACAGCATATCTCTTCACTATCACCAACGCATTTCAAGGAATGTTTATCTTCATATTTCTTTGTGTCTTATCCAAAAAAGTAAGTGTGGTGTGCTCCCAGAAATCCTCACATCCTGCTTTAAAGAGGCAATCCGAGCAATATGTGGGTGTTTTTTAAACAAATCAGTTCTCGAATATTACATAATACTTACAACATTTGTTTTTATTATTCAACTCTTCATGCTATTTTTAATGAGTTGTAATATACTGAGCATCCTTTGATTTCATAGCAGATTTGAACACACTTCCATAGCAGTGCAAGATCTTTGTAACACTTTCCTCTATGTGACAATTTGTTGCCAACATTCCCAGCAGTTTGAGCTGCAAATTGTAACAATCGATAATGTTACCTTAGTAATATAAGAATACATTGTAGCTGCTGAGTTACACCTGATCAGTATGTGATTTATGACTTGAGGTGTTAAATGGTCCCTGAATGTTAGTGATGTAAGAGTGTGTGTGTGTGTGTGTGTGTGTGTGTGTGTGTGTGTGTGTGTGTGTGTGTGTTAGTGTGTGTGTGTTAACCTGGGGCTGTGTGTGTGGACTGGCACAATAAAAGTTACCAATAAACTGACAGGGGTATATATACACTCGGTAGATATGTCAGTGGTGCTAAAGGGCCAAAATGAATGAAAAGACCAGGAGAAAAAGAAGCCCATAAGGATAGCACTCTGGTATACCGTTGGCAATATCAAAAACACATTTTATTAATAATTTGTCACAAAAAGAAATAAAAGATAGCACAGAAATGTTAAAAGTATGGCATAGATCTCCTGTGCGTAAACCAAAGGAGTATGCTGACTAAAGTGCCTGTCATGTCAAAGGTAACACCGAAAAAGCCAGGGAGTACAAAGAAGATTGTCCCTAGCTTATATACAAATCCCACATAAGCAGTACATGAAGTAATAATCATGCATACATCAGTAATAATCATGCATACATCAGTAATAATCATGCATACATCAGATGTAAGAAGATGAGCCAATTAACCTCACAATAAATCAAAAATGTGTTTTTGATATTGCCAACGGTATACCAGAGTGCAAACTTTATGGGCTTCTTTTGCTCCTGTTAAAACCACATGGCTATATCACATGGTATTACAGTCAATGGGATTGAAGACAATCCCATTGGTTGCTGTACCATGTGATAGGTTACATTAGTTCAAAAGGATGTGGCGTCACTTTAAGGGATGATGTCACATACCTTTTGAACTAATGTAACCTAGCACATGGTACAGCAACCTATGGGATTGTCTTCGATCCCATTGGCTGTAATACCATGTGATATAGCCATGTGGTTTTAAGGGTGTGACGTACCTCCCTTGGAGATGATGTCATATTCTTAACAAAAAAGGAGGCGGGCACATGATACAGTGTCAAATCAGATTGGAGCTGTACCATCTGACCTGAAAGTGTGACGTCACAGGCCCTATATAAGGCCTGGATGCCTCATTTAACAGGAAGAAGATGATGAGACAACATCCTTTGGGACTTACCATGGGGTTGGATTGATAGATGGAAATTAGAAGATTAAAGAAAAGAAAGAAACAATGACAGATCAAGATAGAAGAAAGGAGAATTTTGTAACCTGTTCCAGATCTTCTGGTTGGCGTTGGATTGAGTTTGATGATGTCGCGGTGCGAGAGCTTCCTGAAACGCCGGGATTCGGAGGGTCAACGCTTCAAAAAGGTAAGAAAAATATTGAATGTATGTAATTTTATTTTTACAGGTTTTTTTATTGTATTTTTTTAGTTTTATTTTTTTCATTGCCCATTGACTGCTAATGTATTAATCTGTGCCCCTTTAGGCTGCAGTCCCACTAACTACTACAACGCACGCCTCGGCGTGCGCTGTGCGATCAAGCCCTGCCCCCCCAATTCCTCCAGTCCCAGTTCCTACCTTGTCACGCACCGCTGGGGAAAGTTTTTCAGGCAGGCAGGGCAAATTGAGATTGGCATTTGCGACGGAGGCGTGGCCAGCGGGGACCCTTGGGGACCACCTGAGGACCTCTGGACAACCGCGGACACACAAGGGCCCACAGAAACCCATAGGGACCATCTGAGAACCCGCAGGACCACCCGAGGGCCCATAGACACTCTTGGCCTCTTGTATCTATCATGTCGGGGTAGAGGAGGTGGGTATTAGTGTTTATTGAGGTTAGCGGGGTGGGTGAAGGGGTATTTGTCCCTTGGTGGGTAGTGGGGGGGGTTAACCCCTTCATTGCATTAGCTGCTAAGGTAATGAAGTTGACTGTAAATGCATTTTTATTGCATGGGATTCATGCTGGGAGTCTCCAATGCTGATATTAATGGGTATCAGCTCTGGAGACTCCTGGCATCAATCCAATGCAGAAAAAAAGCATTGTCCTGTCTCACCGCTTCTCAGCAGGTGCTCACCACCTTCACGCCAACTTTTCCCGGTGTTAGACTTTTGGGAGAAACTGTAACGCTTACGCTGCCCACAAACAAGAGAAGACCCCGGCACTGAGGTGGGAAGGTATAACACCACACACCCGGAAGGAGGATAGTTTAGCGTTGCCGGATCTGGGTTGGAGAGAGTAGGAGATGCGGTGTACTTGCCGAGTCCTTGGATTGGAGAAGACAGGATAGTAGGGGTCCGTAAGACGTGGTTTGGGATTGTAGAGAGCAGCATAGTCCGAGTCCGTATGCCGTGTTCAAGGGTAGGTGAGATTGCAGTAGTCGAGGGTATGCCAAAGTCCAAAATCCAGAAGGGTCCATAAACAAGCCAAGTCGGTACACAAGAGGTAACTGCAAAGGAGACAGAGCACTGCACAACAGAAGTGAGCTTCACGAGGCTACATAGGATTTTGCTGAGCAAAGCATGGGAGGAATCAGGAAGTATTTAAAGGCAGGGCAGACGAATGGGAACAGGAGGCGGAGTGGAGGCATGGCCCCAGCGGAGCTGCGATAGGCTGTAGGCAACAAGGCAGAGAGGGAAGACTTGCCACACAGCTGGGAATCGTCGCACGTTATCGCGTGTGTGCGCTGCATGGGAGAGATGCGCGACGCATGCGGAAGGCGGGACCAGGTTCCGTGCGGCAGCTAGAAGAGCTGCGGGTGCGCGCGCGCTCTGTAAGGAGAGCGTAGGAGCGCACATGGGCAGGAGCTGTGACCACGGCAGCAGCAGCAGGTAAGGAGGGAACACGCCATAAGGGACGTGTTCCCCGATTCCTTACAGAAACTCGCCATTCTAGAGCTGCGATAGGCCTCGATAAGCTAATCATGGCTACTAGAATTTCATGAGTTTCAGAACCTGCCACTAAGTGGCTTATCAACACTCTGCAATTTATTTTTTTGAAGGCTCTAAATTTTGTCTATTCAGTCTTTTATCACCCACTTATCAACGCTTATAGAATCGTAGTAGGCATTTTGGCTGATAAGTGCTTGATAAGTGGCTTATGAACACTTATAGCATAGGCCCTTTAGTTTTTTATGTTGGTATTCAGAAAGAGATATATCAAATCTTTACTTTTTTTCTACCAGGAAACTTTGCGTAATAAAACATGCTCATCATCTAGTTCTGAAAGTAGCAGTGAGTCTTCAAGTCAATCTAGAACTGCATGCAAGCCTAGAACTCAGCAGAAGGGTGAAGAACCAAAGCACAAAACTGAAGGCAAAAGGTTGAAGAATAAGCATGAGAAGCACCATCAACAAAAGAAGAAACAGTGCCAACAGAAAACGAAGGAATTACAAAAGCATCCGCATAAACACCATGCAAGGAGCTCAGAACAAAAACGTGATTCCCAAGAACCAAGCCCTAAATACCATGTAAAGTGCTCAGAACAAAAACGTGATTCCCAAGAACCAAGCCCTAAATACCATGTAAAGTGCTCAGAACAAAAACATGATTCCCAAGAACCAAGCCCTAAATACCATGCAAGGAGCTCAGAACAAAAACGTGATTCCCAAGAACCAAGACCTAAATACCCCGCAAGGAGCTCAGAACAAAAACGTGATTCCCAAGAACCAAGGCCTAAATACCATGCAAGGAGCTCAGAACAAAAACGTGATTCCCAAGAACCAAGGCCTAAATACCATGCAAGGAGCTCAGAACAAAAACGTGATTCCCAAGAACCAAGACCTAAATACCCTGCAAGGAGCTCAGAACAAAAACGTGATTCCCAAGAACCAAGACCTAAATACCCCGCAAGGAGCTCAGAACAAAAACGTGATTCCCAAGAACCAAGACCTAAATACCCCGCAAGGAGCTCAGAACAAAAACGTGATTACCAAGAACCAAGACCTAAATACCCAGCAAGGAGCTCAGAACAAAAACGTGATTCCCAAGAACCAAGCCCTAAAAACCATGTAAGATGCTCAGAACAAAAACATGATTCCCAAGAACCAAGCCCTAAATACCATGTAAGGTGCTCAGAACAAAAACCAAATCATAAACACCGTGCTCACAGCTCAGAACAGAAGCATAATTACCAAGAACCAAGCCCTAAACACCGTACACAGAGCACAGAACACAAACGTCGTTCCCAAGAACCAAGCCCTAAACACCATGCACGCAGCTCAGAACACAAACGTCATTCCCAAGAAGCAAACAGTAGAAGCCATAACCACTCTGGCTATGGTCATGTTAACAGAAACAACACTAAAATCCACCCCAGTGAAACACACAGGGGTCCGAGCAGCAACAAGGGCAAAAATGACAGTTGTGAATTTCAAAGAAGTAGTAGCAGTGAGAGCAGCGGCAGCAGCAGCAACAACAAGCACAGCAGCGGCAGCAGCAGCAGCAGCAGCAGCAGCAGCAACAAGCACAGCAGCGGCAACAACAAGCACAGCAGCGGCAACAACAAGCACAGCAGCAGTGGCAGCAGCAGCAGCAGTGGCAGCAGCAGTAAATGCCAGAGAAGTAGACATTCCAGCAGTAGAAATTGCGGTGGAAGAGGTCAGGAAAACACCGGTAAATCGGGCAGGAACAGTAATGCCCAGAAAATACCTAAGAAGGTGACATCTATTCCTTACGGTCATGGTAACCCGTTTTCAAGAGAATATTCGGTAACAAATATTTCTTTGCATTTATTTATTGTTTTTTTTTATGTATATATTTTTCAAGGTGGTTCATTTAAAATACTAATTGTTTCATACATTTTGGCAGCCAGAATTTGTTCCTGATATTCGTGAGATCCAGTATAAACCATCACCTGCTCTTCTGGTATGTATAGCATTTTATGCCAATTATTTGAATGATTCCTTCACCGTACTGTACAACAGTGTATGAATTTTCCATACAGTACTCACTGTTTTTTTATTTTTATCTGTGTACTCTATTCATAATAAATTATCCCAAAACCTAAATTTATAGGGGTGCTAAGCCCCCCTCTTACCTAGTGACATTAGTAGATTTTAAAGATCCATATCTGATGTGAAGAGGAGAAAGTGAAAATAAATTGCAGATGTTGCCATATGAACACTTACAGCTTTCTGTGGGAATTTTTAAATAAAAAAATCTAATTACGTCTAAACAGTCTAGGTAATAAAAACTCAACATAAGGTTGGTAATTTGCTTTAAATGCCTCACATTGAGCCCACGTTAGGACACAGATGTACAGTAGCCACAAGCCAGTTTCACTTCAGTAAAAGGGACAGGTGCAGCGTTACCGTCATCGCTGGGGGCGGTCCAATACTTGTGAACGGCCCCACCCACATCGAGGAGTCTCTGCCGCCTGGCTGGGATCCCGCAGGATACATATAAAGGAGCAATCCATTCAATTGCCTATATGTGTGGTTTTTAAAAGTAAATCAGTTCTGCAGTATTAGATAATACTAATTATGTTTTATTATTCAACGCAATGCGGTTTTTAATTATTTTTAATACAATGAGCATTCTTTGATTTCTAAAGCATGTTTTAGGCATCATATCAAGCAGTGCAAGATATTTGTAACGCTTTCCTATTTGTTAGAATTTGTTGCCAATGTTCCCAGCAGTTTGAGCTGCAAACTGTAACCATAGATAATGTTACCTTAGTAATATAAGAATACATTGTAGCTGCTGAGTTACACTGACTGAAGGATTGATTTGAAACTGAAAGGCAGCCATTTAGTAAACCCTGGGAAGCAGGATCTTTGCTGATCGATCACAGGAGAATTAATCGATTGGCAGCTTAGGTAATTAGATTTCAATAAAGGTAATCAAAGGCTGCGTATATTAAAAGAAACAAAAAAACAAGTGCCGCTTTGATGACCTCTTTAAGCTGTATTATGGTTTTATGCATAAAATTTTATTTTTTGATATTGAAACTACCTGCTAAAAAATACCCATTTATAGGAAATTGGAGAAATTAAATGATATGCTGTGCTTTAAACATTTATTGAGGTCTCGTGCTTCCATCAAACAGTATAAAGGGGTTTTGTGATATAAAGATAATACCGTTTGATGTCGCTGTTCTTGCCTTTTGATACAATTGCCTAAAATGCAAGGGATATAGTATGTAATATACCAACCGATACAAATAACATATCTCGTTCACAAAACGTCATTGAAAGCCAGAATCTTTGTTTGCTCACTATTTCAACTAATGTAATCTTTCTTCTTTTAATTCTTGCTCTTTATGTAAAATGGTGTCTTACAGGAAACCGGACAGAGACACATTAAACCAGACTCATGGTTTAGGTCAAAGAGCAGCAGTAGCAGCAGCAGCAGGAAGCCATCAAGACATCAGGTCAGCTGATTGCAGTATCTATATATATAATATATTTATATTTTAGCTTACCTCTCATTACATTGAACCACTCCATGATTTCCTGCACCTAAAATATGGGAAGGCATAAAAAAATTATTCTTTTTTTAAATGAACAATTAAAATAGGACTGACGTCCATACTGTACCTTACACTTACATTTCTGTTATGATGCAAGACAAAATATTCTTGTCCAATACTTGAATTACTTTTTCTACAAGAGCATGCATACAGTATATTTATATAATATAACTACAGTATATTAGTATATTCCAATAATACACAATGGTTCCCAAATAACAAAGGAGGGAGAGGGGGTAGGAAATCTTTTATTGGACCAACAAGTAGTTGATATGTTACAAGCTTACGAACCCCTCAGGGTCCTTCATCGGGTGTGGCTGAAATACAGAAACACTTTTATATACAGTGTCTGTGAGAGGGATATCTGGTTGCAATGGATGTTGAGAGGAAGTGGGAAATAAGATAAGGAGAAACTTATAGCCTAAACCAGGGATTTTCAACCGGGGGTCCGCGGCCGCCGCTCCGGGGTTCCACAGCTGCCGCTATGGGGTTCCGCGGCCGCCATGGGGGAGAGCTGGGACAATTCTCCCATGCTGTCCCAGGCCCGGCGGTGTGGCTGCACCCTTACATAGCAGTGACCTGTGGTGGGCCGCCTGGTCACTGCTATACTTCATCTCCCCATCTGCTCCGATCTGCACCGGAAGTGGCTGACAGGAGGGAGAGGAAGGATCGGGTGGTCGCGTGTGTGTGTGTGTGTGTGTGTGTGTGTGTCCAGGGACAAGGGTGTAGTTGGTTGCCGAAGTTGGTCCAGACAGAAGCCGAAACACATAAAAGAACACATAAGGCGAGGAAAAAAGAAATGAAAAAAACGAAGTAAAATTAAGGATCTCACGGTTCCCGAGATGGGGGTGGATGTAACAGACAATGCCTATGTTTAGGGGGTAGTTGTTTCCTGTAACAATAACGCACACCCTGGGGCCACATGCAGGAGTGCGGTTAGGGTGGGTTATCGCACCTGCTACGGTGGTAATTTCACATTGACTGACTTGATGGAACAGGGTGCAATAACCCATCCCTGCACTTGACTCCTGTGACGCCTTACGCTGCATGTAAACATCGTTCAAGAGTAATGAAGCATATTGGAATGTGTTTGTGCATATCCTCTAACGGAGTCACGAGCACTATTAAGCAATCGTATAGAAAATGTAGATATAGACCATTATGATACGTAATATATTCTAATTACAGGTTCCCCCTCATCACTATTCTGTATACCACAGATTTTTCCCATGCACACTCTAGGGACAGTGTTGTTAAGGAACATTACTTATGTTGTAGGGCAAGGGCATTATTAGCTTTTCTGATAATTTGATGCAGATAAATTACCCATAAACATTTAACATAATGACTAAATTTGAAGCACATGGAGATGAGCGGTGTGGGTGGGTGTGAGAAGGTGTGGGAGGGTGTGGGAAGGAGTAAGGAGGTGTGGAGTGTGTGGGAAGAGTATGCATGGTCTGGGAGAGTGTGCGGTGAGGTGTGGGATTTGGGTAATGTGTGCAGAAGGTGTGGGGTGTGTGGAAGGTTTGGGCTGGTGTGGGAAGGAGTAGGAGGGTTCGGGAGGATGTTGGGCTGGGTGTGGGAGTGTTGGAAGGTTGGGTGGATGGTGTGGGAAGGTGTGGGAGGTTTGGGGAAATCAATTAGTGTTTATAATTTCCCTACTCATCCGTGACCCAATGTCTCTCCTTCAATCATCATTTGTCATCTTCTTGGAAACGCCCACTTTAAACCTATTAGTCCACCGTTTCTTTTTCCAATTAGGTGTTTTTTTTTTTTTTATTTTGAACAAGCAACTCACCACAGACTCCCTACAAAGCAGGCCGAGGAAAGATTTGCTTTTCCCCAACAGGCCTGGTTTTTTCAATGAAGACAACGCAATCGGAACCATTGGGCATTAGTAAATAACAAACAGTTTACATATACTAGCTATGTCCGTATAAGCACAAGCTTGAGGCATGTGAGAGAATGACAGCACTTACAGTGAAACGAGTTGCCAGGGGTTAGAAGGAAGATGGGAAAGAGATTAATGTTGCACCACTGAACCCGTACCTAGTTTTCAAGCATGACACATCCTACTTATTAGAGAACCTGAGCGTCATTAGCTAGCTAGCGCTTATAGACGCCGCAGTACGTCGCGTGCTGCAAAACATAATGTATTGCCGCCGTAGCGGCGCTTATAGTAAGCGCGCCGGCCGACGGGACACACGTGCGCCGCAAAATTTGGAAGCGGTCAAATTTGAGGTGGTCAAGGAGGCTGTCCCACATGTGACAGCCTCTGAACCCATCAATGGCCCCCCCCTAGCAAGTTCGCTTGTGACGTCCGCTGCAAAGCGAAATGCAACGTTCGCGGGGGCGCAGGCCGGACGGATTACGTCATCCGTGCGCATCGCCGACGCGCCGCGCGACTATAAGCGCGCCTCACTGAATTGCACCACCCCGAACGAATGCCCCCTCCCAAGGCGCAGCACCGCGCTGACTGACAAGGCGGGTGCGCTGAGAATACACCAACCCGCGATCTGCGGTCTGTGGAGCGGGCGACCGAGCGGGAGGGTGCGGTGAGGCAAGTGGGGGTGCTTGATCCGGCAGGCGGGGCGGTGAGTATGTGGTTATAAACATCGAGGGGGCTAGGCTGAGTCGGCAGGAGACACCCGCGCCCTCGCCCCCCCCTCCCTCCACAGGAACTCAGGGCTGGATCGGAAGGTAAGTTTAAAAAAGTGTGTGTTTTGTGTGTGTGTGTGGTGTTATGTGTAATTGGATCGTGTGTGTGTGTGCGTGTGTGTGTGTGTGTGGTGTGTGTGTGTATGTGGTTTGGGCAGTGTGTGTGTGTGTTGTGTGTTGTTGGCTCGTCGTGATTGTGATGTGTGTTGGGTACCTTTTTGTTGTGTTGTTTGTGATCTGTCGAGCGGCTGTTTGATGGCAGTGGGTGCGGGGTGAAGATGTGGTGTGTGTGTTGAGGCTGTGTGTGATGTAGGGTAGTAGTGGTGTGTGTGTGTGTGCTGTGTGTGTTTCTGTATTGTGTGTGTGTGGTGTGTGTGTGTCGTGTGCTGGTGGTGGGGACTGGGGGGGGACTGAGGAGACCTGTGACATGTGTGTGTGTGTGCGGGAAGCGCGAGGCGGCGTCCTAGCGGGCTGTGCGTGGGCGGAGTTTGGTTGTGAGTGGAGAGCAGAGCCTTGCTAGGAGAATGGGACGTTATGATGGTGGAGAGATGGGGGCATGGGGGAGGTGGGGGGAGAGGACGGTGGGGGGAGGAAGAGACGGGGAGGGAGAAGTATAGACCAGAGCAACAGGACGAGGAAGTATAGCAGTGACTGGGCGGCCCACCTGGTCACTGCTATGTGGGGTGCCACCACACACCGGGCCTATGACAGCAGGAAGAGTTGACCCAGCTCTTCCCCCCTTTGGGCCGCGGAACCCTGAGAGGGCGCTTGCGGACCCCGGTTGCTAAAATCACTGGTTTAGGCTATAGTTATCTACCTTATCTTATTTCCCACTTCCTCTCAACATCCATTGCAAACCAGTATATCCCTCTCACCAGACACTGTATAAAAGTGTTTCGTATTTCGGCCATAACCGATGAAGGACCCTGAGGGTTCGTAAGCTTGTAACATATCAACTACTTTGTGGGTCCAATAAAGAGTATCCTACCCCTTACTCCGGCCCTCCTCCTCGCTTATTACAGGAAGAAGAACGGACCAACCACGGCCTCCAACACCCGTCTTTGCTTCAAATATGCCTTATCACAAACTGCTGCGTTTACAAGCAAACCATAGCTTGGTGCCAGATCGTACATGGGAGATTTAGGTAGTTGAAAAATACGATTATTTTCCCCACTATTGTTCCAAAAATCTAACACTGAGGGGACATTAAATATGCTCATCCATGTAGTCGGCTTTCACGTACTAAAAGCAAATGTTAATATCATTTAACCACATGAAGCTCACGTGTTAAGTTTGAGGTGATGGTTTTATAACTTGATTTTTTGTTACATGTTTGTATGGTATCCAAACGCTTAAATATTGTAGGTCGGCGGAGGTTGTCCTGTATGTGGCATAATGGTACACAGGAGGCCGTCATGACTAAACGTTTATTACAACCCTGACACCCCACACCCACACCCCCCAACCAGGTAATTTGGTAGACACTCCGCCCGCTACAAGCGTGTGGATGTTTAGCCCCAATGGTTGATTTGTGGTATGTTCTTGCGTACAGAGCGCCTCGGTCGTTTCACAATACACATTAGCTACATCTGTTGCTGAATCACTTAGCTAACATCTGAGCTGGAGAAGGGAAATGTATCATCCTTTCGGAGTTCCCATGCCAGTGATATGGGAAGAAAAAGTCTGTGTGTAATATCATAATAGTGAATATTGTGTGACCGCGCTATTGGTGATAAAATCGTGTTTAAGAGAACATCATGAAACCCACTAGAGAGCCAAAAACACCAGGATACATTCACTACATTATTCGTATTGAAGTCTTCCTCGCAAGTGTCAGGTAACACAACTGTCTTTGAAACCGTACATGACGTCATTGGCTACCTTCCTTGGTGTAGCCAAGCTATTCACTTAAACATAGTCCAGACATCAGTATACGGAATTGACTATCATACCGCGCATACGAACTCATCCAAGTCAATGACTGATGATTCTCACGGAACAAAGAACTTTGTACCTATTTTTCTGATATTACTTAGAATTAATGAATCATTTAAAATTGTAGGCCATTGTACGTGTGGACACATTGAGATGTCTATTTAAAATATTGGAATAAAACAGGGAATTACATTTTTCTCATTGTTCTCCTGAGTAAAAAGGTTAAACAAACTGTTGCACATTCTTTCATAAGTCTTCATTCTACTTTGCATACACTGTTCACTATTAGATTTAACTAAACTGAAGTGAGAAAAGCAATCAAAAGAACTGCATATTATTTTTATTGCCATAATTGCTATGTTTCACAGCTCAGGAATTTGATGTTTAAGCCTTTTGTAACTTGCTATTTTTTTTGCACCAAATTCCTTTGGTAGAAGTGAAGTCCACCCCCTGGTTTCACAATCCTAGTGTAGACAACATATGAGTATACACACAGATCGAGGGTACCAAACCACAGCCTATCTGAATCCAACCAAAAACCGTGCAACCGTGACACGTTTCACTTGTTTGAAATGTAGTTTTCCTGGAAGCACGTCGATGGTTTTGATGATCTGCGGTTTCAGGAAGGCACAAAGCCATCGGTAAAATACCTGAAACTATTTTGCAGTTTTCATCTATTATTTTTTGGACCTTTCGTATTTCTCCTTTCTTTCTGCCCTCATAATATCACTCGACCTAAATCAAGATATCTAGCGAAGAAATCACGTGAAGATTTAAACACGTATAATTTAGCAAATGGTGAGCATGCCTGTGTGAAACATTCAATATAAGTGCCCATAACAATACGCAACTACGTGACAGATGTTGATGACAGATTATACAAATTACCACTCCATATATTTAATACAAGATCATTGTCTTAGAGTGGAAACTTGCCACATAGATATCAGAAACCTGTATAAGTAACTGAACATGCTTTTCCCCCCTTGACTATTCCTTGAGGCAACGCCCAATCGACAGAATGCACCGCTCTCGGCTGTGCACCCGCTGAAAGAAAAAGAAATTAACCGCTTTCCCATCTATGTGACCTAGGTAGAGGCTGTAAGGGTCAACATCCGTCTCCCTTACTCCCTTCTACATTCGTCTGGTTTCTCAACGCTTACTGTCTCTGTTTCCAACATACGGACCCAACCAGGCGCTATAGGAACTGCACCTGCTCCCCCGCGTTTCGCAGCTCTCAGTGGTCACAACCGACGTCCTACAGAGGCGACTCCAGAAGTCATAACACTTTTACCCAAACCAGAAGATGAGCACACAACCATATGTGCCGATGCAGCAAGCATAAGCTTATAGGGGACCATGTCTTGTTTTGCAAGCAAAGGGTGGCACTGTAATACTTATTTGGCATGTCACTTTCTCCCAGAATCCCTTGCTGCTGTTCGAATCACTGGTATGCTGGGTATAAGGTCAAAAGGCAGGGTTGCAGACCTGTCTAAGACCTGCAAATGAAGGCACACACAGAATATTTCCATTTGCTATATGCTTGCTGTGGAGGTTTTTTGTCACTTCTTTTTTTTTACCCATACATACACACATATACATATTGTGTTCATTCTCCTATTAGTCCAGGGACTAATCCCAATGAGGCTTTGAGGGTGAGTTTATTCCCACTACTCAAGGCCTCAGGGAATCCATGTTACTTTTTAGAACTTTATTCATGAGACTTTTTTCTCACACTCATTTATACAACATTTGATCTATCTATATCTATATTATTACTATATATATATATATATGCCACTCAAGCGCTTATACCACCCTCACTTTTCCTTTATTGAATAGCCGGCTTAGTCATAAGGGCCATAGGCTTCTTCTATAACGGAGAGATTGCTTGTTTTTGCGATCTTTGACAGAAATCCCACTGACGTAGATTAGGCTTTCCATTAAAAATTGTTGTTTACAGGATAAGCCCTAGTATTTAAAAATATCAATTGTGGTGTGTAAGCAGGATGCAGACATTGCAAGGTCTCCCCGGGCATTATATCACATCCATCAGTTCCGGCCACATTGTTACAACACGGCACTTTTCAAGAAGAGATCTCTTCAAAATCTTCTGAAAGCCACATATGAATTCCACACATTTTTCATCAAATGACTGTATCTTCTGTTTCATCCTGGGTACAGACATGGTAGGTGGGGTCAAGACTGCCAGGACTAATAGCTACAATCAAAGGCCTCGACAGCAGGCTTGAAGGGAATTCAGCCGTGAGGTGGCAATGGCATTTGGGCAAAACGCCAACGTGGATGAAAGGTGCCGCCAGAGGTACACTTTTCACCGTTTCCATGCTACTCTGGTTACCAATCCTGTTTACAGATGTAAGTATTAATAATTGATTGTGGAAACATAACCTCTTCTATGTCCCCAGGGTTTGGGATGGAGTTTGGTTCCAGGAGTAGCATAATGTTAGGAATGTCAGCAATACATCTTAACAATCCATTCTCACCAGCTGGTTTTAATCTACGAGTGGCGACTACTTCTGCACAAACAATTGATATGCACTTGTTAAAGCGCCATGGGTATGTTTTTTTTGCCTTTTACATTCAATTTCCTAATGGTATAAGTTGTTGCACAGACAGAAGCATAAATAAGGACATATTAGCATATAAGAATACGATATTTCTATCTGTAATATATATAATAATATATATTATATATATATATATATTATATATACATATATAATATATATAAATATATATAGATATATTTATATATAATATACAAGCTCAACCCCCCTATAACGCTATGCTTGGGTCCATAGAGTCATATCGCGCTATAGCGGATTGCGTTTGAATAATATAGCAGTCTGCCTTGTACAATAAAGTATATAAGTACAATAATCCGTGTTGTAAGTTTCATAAATACGAAAATTGGGAGGCCCCTCTCTTGCAGAATCGCTTTAATAGTGATTTGCGTGTAACGAACTCACATACTGAGTTGAGCTGTATATATATATATATATATATATATATATATATATACATATATAATATATATATAATTAGTGCAGAATAAATGTGAGTTCTTCATTATTAGGTGATACCTTTTTTTATTGGACTACAACAATTTATGTCATAAGACAAGCTTTGCGAGAGTTCTCCTCACCTATACTGAAGAACCAATTTATGCTGCACTATTGCATTGCAACTGAACTAACACGCTATTTTCCTACTATATATATATATATATATATATATATAATATATATATATATATTATTATATAAAATAATTTTTTGCCATACAGAATACAATACATATTCTAGACGCTAATGCTATTTAAAAGTAAATGAAAGAAAAACGAAAGTAAAGAAGACTCACTTCCCGAGATGGGGGGTGGGTAGACGAAATGCCTATATGGAGGTTGTAGTTGTCCTGTAACAGATCAACAGCACACCCCTGGGGCCACATGCAGAGTGCTGTGTATGGGTGGGTATCGCACCTGCTACGGTGTGTAATTTCACATTGACTGACATGGAAACAGGTGGCAATAACCCATCCCTGCACTTGACCATGTGACCCTTACGCTGCATGTAAAAACATCAGTTCAAGAGTAATGAAGCATATTGGATGGTTTGTGCATATCCTCTAAGCGGACACGAGCACTATTATACAATCGTAATAGATAAAGTAGATATAAGACATTATAGATACGTAATACTATTCTATAAAGGTCCCCCATCACTATTCATGTATACCAAGATATTTTCCCAGCATCCTGGATACAGTGTTGTTAGGAACATTACTTATGTTGTAGGGCAGGGCATTATTGAGCCTTTTCTGATCAACTTTGATGCAGATAAATCTACCCATAAACATTTAAATAATGATAAACTTACTGAGCACATGGAGATGAAGGTGTGGGGGTGTGAGAAGGTGTGGGAGGGTGTGGGGAAGGAGTAGTGAAGGGTGTGGAGGTTTGGGAAGAGTAGATGTTGAGGAGAGTGTGGCTGAGGCTGTGGGACTGTTGGGTAATGTGTGACGAAGTGTGAGGAGTGTGGGAAGGTTGGGCTGGTGTGGGAAGGAGTAGAGGGTCGGGAGATGTTGGGCTGGGTGTGGACGTGTTGGGAAGGTTGTGGGATGGTGTGGGAAGGTGTGGGGAGGTGGTTGGGGAAATCAAATATGTTTATATTTCCCTACTCATGTCGTGACCCAATGTCTCTCCTTCAATCAATCATTGGTGTCACTGCTTGGAACGCGCCCTTTTAACCTATTAGTCCACCGTTTCTTTTTCCAATTAGGGTGTGTTTGTTTTTTTTTTTTTTCAACACAGCAACACCACAGTTCCCTACAAAGCAGGCCGAGGAAAGTGTTGCTTGTTCCCAACAGGCCTGGTTTTTCAATGATAGAAACAACCAATCGAACCATTGGGCATTAGTAAATAACACAACAGTTTACATAGTACTAGCTATTCCGTAATAAGCACAAGCTTGGACTGTGATGAGAAAGTGACGCACTTACAAGTGAAACGAGTTCCAGGGGTTAGGAAGGAGAGGGAGACGAAGTATGTTGCACCAAACCTGAACCTACCTTAGTTCAAGCATGAATTATTTAGTTAGAGAAGCCTGTATCATTTCTTAGGGCTGCGCTTATAGTGCCGGTGACGCGACGTCGCTGCGCAAAACAAATGTATTGCCCGCCGTAGCGGGCGCTTATAGTAAGCGCGCCGGCCGACGGGAACAGTGGCGGCGCAAAATTTGGAAGCCGGTCAAATTTGATTGCGCACACACACACACAGGCAGGCACTCACGCACTCATACACACACACACGCGCGCACACACAGGCAGGCACTCACGCACTCATACACACACAGACAGAGGCAGGCACTCGGGCACACACACACACAGACAGGCACTCACGCACTCAGACACATACACACACAGACAGGCACGCACTCAGACACACACACAGAGAAAGGCACTCACCTGCTTTCACTCCACACTCCTCCCCGCTCCCCGAAGCCTCTCCTCCTCCCGCAGCCTCCCCTCCCCATTGGCTCACAGCCACACACGTCACGCGTCAAAGCTAGAAAACACCATTCTCTGGTGTCTCCAGCGGCTGACGCGCGACAGCGTGTAGT
Organism: Ascaphus truei; assembly: GCA_036426205.1. Taxonomy (NCBI): domain Eukaryota; kingdom Metazoa; phylum Chordata; class Amphibia; order Anura; family Ascaphidae; genus Ascaphus; species Ascaphus truei. The sequence goes on from CM071576.1 coordinate 6,554,995, forward strand.
GCTCTGTGCAGCCAGGGGGGACCGGGACCGGCTCGCGAGGATTCCCCTGCTGGTGGGGAACTCGCGACCCGCCGCCCGCGCCAACGAGCGCAGCGGGACCGAGGCCTAATACACAACCATACACACATTCACACAATGAATACAGACACTGATATTTACATTTCTATACATTTTTATAGCTGCAGTAGACAAAATAGAAAATGATTATTAGAGTTAGGTTTATTACCTTAGTTTATTGCAATCCCATTCTTTCCCTGCTGCTGAACATCTGCTGTAAGACCAAGAATGAGTATCTCCAACTAACAGAGAACATGAAATAACATGCAGTAAAAAAAAAACTAAAACAAAAACCTCTCACTGGCCACAAAAGCCTTTTTTATGGGAATGGAAGGAAGTAATCTTTAACAAAATAAGCTTCACTGGAGGAACCATAATCAGGAGGTTCCTAAGTCACAGGGATCTAACGGAAGCTCTCCTCCCTTGTTCTTTTCTTAGCTCACACTTTACTGCCAGGCAATTCCAGTTCCATTTGATGTCCCGCCGGGTCCATATTCATTTAGCGGGATTCAGCAAAGCAGTTGGAATAATCTTCCTGCAATAGCTGCAATGATCACCAAGCCTGGAAACGGTAATGTCTCACTGCACTTCTATTTCCCTCATACATCAGGATTGTTCAGTCTTGTTGCACCGCATCACACAGAGCCACATACTACGCTAGGTGACACACTGTCCTTCTCAATAACTCCAGTTATTATTAGAAGGTATCTTCTTTTCGATACTACTGCTCAGGCAATAATGTAATGCACCAAATTGAATTATTGGCTGACACCACTTTCATAATAAGACCTGAGAACCCAATTGTATGCACTCGCCTGTTATCAAATAACGGTGGGTAGTAAATGAAATATCAGACTAATCAGGGACAACTACCAAATGCAGCCTATTCTAAAACACAGATTCCCCCCTAGAAATAAATTGAGGAAACACCTAAATCTATTTGTCTATTATTTATTGTTTACCATAGTGCACCCCATTTATCTATTTGGCAGAGCGGGTGAGCTCTTTTGTTCTACACTGATAAAACATAGATGTTCTACCGACCTATTCACACAGCCAACCGTTTATTTCATGAAATAATTGATAAATGTACCTTCTTAGATTAGTTTTATAATCTATTCATAGCCATTAATCTGACATTTATTAAGTTGCAAATCGTTTCAGTTGATTTGTTTGAAAGATTGGTGTCAACGTTTTAAGTAGAGATGGGCGTATTTGCCCAAATCTGTTTCCAGGATTTTTGCGCATTTTCTCCCGCAGTGAAAAATACGCAAACAGATTTGGTCAGTTTTAATCATCAAAAGCCACCATTGGATACAGCCTGTGGACAGATTTGTAGAATCCAATCCACAGATTCAGCTATCCGTTGGCGGATTCGTAAGAATTTTTAGGATTTGTAGAATCCGCTAACGGATTGCTGAATCCGCGGATTCGATTCTACAAATCCGTCCACGGGTGCGGAATCCGCAGAGTGTATTGGTAATGATATTTTTTAAATCCACAACACGTGAATCGCCCTTTTTGAGATTGATCCACTGAAATCCGTGGACCAAAGGGACCGGTTACTCTTGTTTTAAGCTAGAATTGCATGTTATTGTGTAATATGTCCTGAATCATCATATATTTGAAACATTTTCCACTGTGTAGCAGCAATGAGTTTCCATTTTTTTAATTACAATACGATGGTACGGTTTCAAAGACGAAAATATATGGAAGAATGTGCAACAAATGTAACTTATTCTCTCCACAAGTTGAATAGGTGAAGTATTTTCACTGTTAAGTATTATTGTGCTATATAAGAAAAGAGTATTGTTAACATAATGGGCTCCATCCTTCTTCCCTTCAGCAAGCAATCCATGCAAGATGCAATCTGACATCATTTGGTGACATTTTCTCATTTGCATACAAAATGTGCATATTGTTCAGACTTATACAGCCTCAAAGGAAACCTACTGTTTCATGTTTTTGCTTAGTTTCGACATGCACGTCCAGTTTAATGAATATGGTAAGAGGTGTTCTCACAGTTTAATGAATAGGCCCCTAATTTCTGCTAAGGGAGGCAGGATTACATTAATATTCTTTAGTCCACTTTTTTATTATGGATTACACTAGAATCTATGGTAATAAGAATGATTGCAAAATACAATAAAAAAATATTTTTACTGTATGTATACTTCTGTTTAAGTGTATAAACTGTGTTTCACTAAATATATAAATGGATATATTTTGTTGCAGCTGAATGTGAAGTGAAGGAAGACAGATTCACAACATTTGACAAAGGGACCTTGAAATGTTCACTTACCTCTGCCAATTGCTATACTGTGCTTGCACAGGACTGTACCAACCAATTAAGATTCCTTATTGCCATGCGGAAAATGGACCAAACATTTCCAAGTTTTGAAGTTAATGCCAAGATGGGCCCCTCGTAAGTACATGTATTAATACAGAAAAGTCTTTTAGGAAAATGATTCTGCTAATTCACTGCAGGTGAGGTTTGTAATGCAGAGCCATGACTGCTCCCCATACTAGGATAACGCTATATTTTATAGCACATTGTGGGTTGAGCAATCAAATTATATTATATCAAATATGTGATAAAGTGCATAAACATTAAAAAAAAATCAAATTTAATGAAAGAAAATAAAAAAATTGTCCAATCAAATAAAAAGCAGATGTAAAGCAGACTCCTGATAGCTATAGTCCTTATCTTTTCTTATATTCTTATAATCGTCCTTTTCAGATGTTGTTACAGATACACACACACACACACACACAAACACACACAAACACACACATACTGTACATTAAGCAGTATAGATAGATCATAAACATAATCTGAAGACATTATAAAAAGAAAGAAAGAAAATTGAAAAAATGTATTGTTAAGGGGAATTAAAATGTCCGAAGTGGAAAATGTATAAGTATATACATATCCAAAAAACTATTTTCAGAGTCTGAGCATGTATATACATTTATATGGATGTACCTTGCTCTTTGTAACCGTGGTTACCACATATATTTTCATTTTTTAATATTTAATTTCTCGGAAATGGTTTGCGCAAATTGTCCGAAAATTTTGTACAAGTTTCAAAATAATACATTTAATGTTTGGTATCAAGAATCCGGTAGATAACGGGTTTTTATCACTTAAAAAAACAAACAAATAATTCCAAGATGGGGCTGCACCGATTTGGTTGAAACTTCTGTCAGATCTAAGTTAGGATGAAATAAAGGTTCAGGTCAGGGTGTTTGGCCTGCGGAGAGTGAACACGCGTACAAACAAACATCTCATCTAGTTAAAGTCTTCACTTCCCTCTCTCGCTCATCCAATTAAAAAAGAGGCCGTTATTATACCAATCAGATTATTTTAGGTAACATAATATTGTCCGCAAAATAATCATTTAGTGTCCCGTATACATTTCCCGGTATCGACAAAGGAAAGGGTTTAAACCTATATACTGTATGCTAGGGTTGACAACTCTAAGTTATATCAGTACATACACTTCACATTGCTTATTGAGATGTTAGTGTGAGAATTATTAAATGCAGTGAATTATTTATTTAATTTTAGAAATTGCCACCATGTAATATATTATACAGGACAGGGGGGCTCAACTCCAGTCCTCAGGCCCCCTCCAACAGGTCAGGTTTTTAGGATAGCCCAGCTTTAGCACAGGTGGCTCAATCAGTCCCTGCTACAGGCTCAATCAGAGCCACCTGTGCAGAAGCTGTGATATCCTGAAAACCTGAGTGGGTGTGGTGGCTCAGGTGTCTAATGTCTAATTGGGAGGGTGGACACACATGGGTGTATGTGTGTTGGTGTAAAAGTGGAGTAAAGGTATATAAGACTTACACGGCCTTGTGTAAGCCCAGTCGCATCAGAGTTTCTTTAGGAGTCCCGTGTGCTTCTGATGAGGCTTTTCTTCTTGCGATGCTGGTTCTTCTTCTTGTTTTATAGTCCACTTGCTTCGTTGGTTCACAGTGCCGCTCCAGGGGAATTTCCTCTCGTATAAACAGAAAGGAGGATAGGGTTAACACATATAATTGTATACACGTCAGTGAGGGGGGTGGGATGGTGTGTTTATAAACCACCAAGAGCTGTATTCTATATAATATAGTTTGGCACTCACACGGGCTAGTGTGAGTGTTATCCTATCTTGGTATCTTGTTCAAAAGAAGTTGCCCAATCAATATCAGGTGATGAAAGGGTAGGGTATGAAGGTATTAATAATAAATATATCACAATACTCACACGGGCCAGTGTGAGTACACACTTCTAGCAGTATCTTGTTCTTTTGTTCCAGTCGTCACCAATGGTGAAGATGGGGTTAACAGATAAAAGACACTAATGTCTGGGGGGTAAAAACACTATCTTTAATAAAAACATGAAAAATAAAACAAAACAAACTCAGAATACAAACGATTCTGTGGAAGGTGAATGCAAGGGGTAGGCAGTGTGGTGTATAGTTGTAGGGGGTCTCTCTTTTCCGCGTCCGGATGGAGAGCTGCAACTTCGCCTCTGCCTCCTCTGTAGTGTGCTTTAAAATGTTCCAGGTGAAGAGCAACGCGTTTCGTCCAGGTACTGGACTTCCTCAGGCTCTGTGTATGTGGTATTCCTATTCCCAGCTTCTTTTATGCCAGGTTTAGCCAATCGTGGCCTAGGTGTGGTCTCCGTTCCGTTTTCTGATGCGACGCGACGTCGCCATCTTGTGAAGTTGCGCGCGCATCCCATCTTCTATTGGTGTTGCGCGTGTAATGAATTCTAGTCATTGATAAAGTTATTCATTGTTGAGGGGTCGCGTGTCTTGCTGGCATCCCCCTGCACCTCCTCACATCACATCACATCACCCCTGCACCTCCCCTACACCTCCCCTCACCCCCTGCACTTCAGATCACGGCGGCAGAGCAGACAGGACTGCCTGAGCGTGCAGTCTTTAGAGCGGGCTGGGGGGGAGGAGGGGGAGAGAGGGCTCGGCTCGCGGCGGGTGGCAGAGAGGGAGAGCGGACTCGGGAGGGAGGAGGAGCAGGGGGAAAGCCATCCTCCTGATTCACCCAGCAGCGGCAGCGCAGGGAGGTCTCTGAGCCGTGGCATCCGTGAGCGTTGCCATGACTACCACGCATGAGCGGCATGTCAGTGGGCAGCAGGCGGGGGACGGCAGCAGTTAGGAGCGGCGGCGGACGTGTGGGGGGAATGGCGGCCATTAGGAGTGGCGGCGGAGCGGCACCTGTTAGGAGCAGCGCCGGCGTCTATCGCCGCCGCTGCCGCATGTGACAGCAGACGTGTATGGGGAGGGGGGGGGAGCCGTGACGTTACTTCCGTTTCACATTTCGTCTCTATCTCTCCAGTTTTGCCCATCAGAACTAGGTGCCACTAAAGAAGTTTCACTTCAAAAAGACCATTTTGTTTTTCCAGTTCATTAAAGTCTTCGTCCCATTTTCAGATATGAAAAATACTAAACCAGATGAACCAAAGTTGTACATTTGGGTACATTAACCCTTTGGGTGCCCCCTGGTATTGGGGCACTGTAATATTAAGTGGCACCCTGCTGACCGTATGATGTTTCCCCAATGTCCTATTGATAAACTGAGATCACGATCAGAAAGGAGGAGGAACACTTTCTCCTCTTACATAGTCACGGGGCAGATTGGGTCATGTAATCACTATACTAGTGGTAACACAAGAGATATGCAAGTATGTTCCAGTTCCTTTCAGGAATGTTCCTTTGAAAGTTTGTTTGAATGTTGCAAAAATGCATATATCCCATTTATTTATGAAAATAGCTCCAAAAATTACCTTTTGTTCTACAAAAAGTTGACTAAACATGAGCAAACCTCGCAGTAAAAGTTAGACTCTGGAAAAGCTGCATTTACATTGGGAGCTTTTTTCAAGTTTGGTATTTTCACAGCGTATTTGCAAGAAATTAATATCTAAAATTTGCTGCAAACATGAAGATCTGATCATTTTTCACAAACCCCCTGTTAAGTTATCAAAATATCAAAATAGATGCCCCTAAGAAGTATTTAACATTTACTGTTTTTTTTTTTAATTTTATTTATACAGAATGCATCAAAATTATGAAAACTTCAACAATGGTAAAATTAATGGCACCAAAGCACGGTGTGGAAGAAATGACATTCAATGGAGCCTCAGTCAAGGTATGGAAATGCATCCTTCATATTTATCCTTCAAGAGGCCTAGTATTTGCAGAAAATATGTAGAGTCAATGGAAGCACATTTGTTTGTTTTTAATATTCGTTCACATGCGGATTTACTTTACTGTTACATTACTGCAACTTTCTTTTTCAGATTACCATTGTACCGTGGCTGAGAGGAAAAACATGTGGGCTTTGTGGAAATGCTGATGGACACAAACACAATGATCTCCAAAAGCCCAATCACCAGAGAGCTGTGAGCTGTTCCAGCCTGGTCCACTCCTGGATGTTACCAGACAATTCATGCTATGGAAGTCAGTTTGTAAACCCGTTGTGTTTGACTGTGTATGGAACAATAGAATGCTAAAATAAAAATGTTATTGAAGAACAGGAATCATTTAAGCGGAGTATTAAATGCAGGGCCATTAAGTCTCCAACATTTCTCAGTGCCCCTGTACCACGTAGTTCTGAGGCTGAGTGATGGTAAGGGAATAAGGAACACATTGACTAAGTGGTGCAATTCCATATTTGCAATTCTTCTTGCCTGGAAGACACCTTTAAAGCCTCATTTACGTCACGGCCAAATCATACTATTTCCCAATAAAAAGTATACTTGCTGTTTTTCTCATTTATCTTGTCGTGCCAGCATCATGCGCAAGCCATTATCAGCCATATTCAGTAGAGACGTGCTAATGTCTCACGGTTATAAAATACATGTACATATTCATGTGTTCGCCATGTCGCCACGCAACTTGCCGATTTTCACCAAATTATTAGCATTTATAAGTGCGCAAGAGCCAGTTCAGCATCGCTGTTTCAATGCTCGAGGAGGAGTCACAGGGGGTGCTGGGGCCTGTCAGTGGGGACTTGCACACAGAGGGGTGGAGGCAGGGCCTCTGGATTCTCCTCCTCACACTGTTTAACGGGAAGTGCATTTGTGCACAGGGTGTGAGCGCTGCAGGCCCCACTGGACATGGCAAGGAACATGCGCCCTTCCACACAGAGGAGTTGAGGCTTGTTGTACGTTATGTTCCTCCAGAGAGTCAATAATCCACATCAGCAGCTCTGTGCTGATCGTTACAGTGAGAACCGAATACTCATCCATACACGACCATTCCTAATCCTTTAGCTTCATGTTAAAATATGATTACAGCAGAGATATGATGAAAGATATGAAACTAAACCTCAGTTTAACTCACACAACAACTAAATCTCCAATAGGCTCCTGGTGTATCTCTCTGTGTATGGGCCATATTTATCGTACAGTATTTTCCGTAAAGAATTTTAAGCAAATAATGCTGCAGGGGGCGCTCTTCTCACCAGAAGTTACACTGCAATGTTCATTACAAAACATTTTTGGGGGGACTTTTGCCACAGTTGCAGCGTTTTATGTTCCTAGAAACGTGTGATATACTAAGAAACCTAAATATAGTGAGTGATCTCTATGTTTGGAAATGCAATTGCTGTATGTGGGAAAATCTATAATAATTTTAACAATGTACTGTATTTAGTTTTACTTTTATTCTCATGTAGGTTGCACATTGAGTCGGCAGTTTGTTTTATTAGAGAATCAACTTATTGACGGACAAGCATCAACATGCTATTCTTTGGAGCCTGTATTACAGTGTGTTAAAGGATGTAACCCAACCAGAACAGCTCCGATTAAAGTTCCCTTCCATTGTCTTCCCAAAGGTACGTGGGATAATCCAGTGGTGCTCAACTCCAGTCTCCAAGACCACCCAACAGGTTGGGTTTTAAGGATGTCCCAGCTTCAGCACAGGTGGCTCAATCAATGGCTCAGTCTTTGATTGGGGGGTCTTGAGGACTGGGGTAGAATAGCTGTGGCATAACTGAAAGGCTTTTACGGATTACCAATTAAAAACTGTGATGGTTTCTTTTTATTTTTAAACTTTCGTAGATGGGACAAACCGTTCTTCTAGCTACAGAATCTGGTATTAAAAGAAGTTTTAGGCGATACTTTTGTTTTAGGTTTTAGAAAGCATTAACTTTCAGCTCCTTTTGCTAGAGACCTGTTTTTTTTCCATTCCTTTTGCTTTATCTGCCTTCAGATAAACTCCTGATTCTCAAATAGAAGAGAACAAAAAAAGACAAGATATTGTGGGAATGATTTATGAAAGTATCCAGGCTGCAGAACTGGGACAAAACGAGTGCAAAAGAAGTGCACCTGATTTATTAAACGACACAAAACCAATCGCTTTTAATTGAATTCATTTTCTTTGAAAAACCTGGTGTTGACTTTCTTGTGGAGAATATGTTTAGTACATTTTCATATATGCCTTATTTTTATTAGATTCTGCAATAAGTCTGGATGATTGGCAAGTGAACCCAAAGCAGATATCCGAGGACTTCATTGAAGAAGTGGATGCCCATACTAACTGTGTGTGCACAGCAGGATGTGTAAAGATCTAAAATATCATACTGCAATGTAAAGTACAGCACAGAAACCAACACATCAATGTAATATGTAGTTAATTTAGTAAATTTAAAAAAAAAAAACTTTGTTTTAGTGATCCTTAAAGTTTCAAAATATGAATAAGTACTGCTTAAAAAAATAATAGTTTGTAATAGGCAATAAAGTTGTACTTCACGGATTGTGCCTCCGTGTCTAGTGTTGTAATAGGATAATATGGGTTACCATGTTTGTTTTATTCATCACTGCACAATGTGCATAAAGACTTAGAAATCGGTTTTCCCCGTGCTGTATAAACAATAAACACCAGGTAACGTGACAGAAGGTTGGTAATTGAAAACATGAAATGCCTCTGCGATTACTTAGCATTGACTGCCAGGCGCTCTCTGCGAGTGAAACCAAATCTGTGTTATGTAATGTTGCAACTTTGTGAGCTGCAAGCCATTGCCTGCTGTCACCCGGTACAGCAAGTTTGTTACAGAACATTAGCATTACTAGCGAAATAGCAGGTTCCTTTTATTTTCACACATCTGTAGTTCACAGCAGGCTCACAGTTTGGTTACAGTTCAATTCTTACAACTGGCAGTTTGCAAATGATTCTCATACCAGTGACAAGTGTAATGCGCCTGTATGTCTTGAAGGCAGAACTTTGCAGCTTGGCTGCTTATAGTCAGCAGGAGGTGAGGATTATACTGCTGTCATATCTCAAGCATATACAAATTACAAATGCATTACACTGGAGTAAATCCTCAGGCTCAGCAGTACCTACACTTTCCATACGTATTATGCGTGCTAGTTACAGGCATGCTTGCTCTTTTTCTCTATTCTTTCCTTTTTTGTTTGGCTTCCAATGTTCTTTTGGAAACTGCACAAATTTCAGAATCTTTGACATTTTTATTCCTACCCTCAAGCATATACAAAAGGTTCGGAAATATACACACACACACACAAACAACAAAGCACAAGCAGATCAATTTCATTTATATGTAGCTTGGGTCGCCCTGGTCCCCTGTTTGTCCCCTTACCTTTCCATAGGAGTATTGCACAGCAGGGGAACTACACGTTTCAGCAGCCTCAGGGGCTGCAGGACGCGTTGCCAGGCAACCAATAGGGCTGAGAGCTGTATGGCAGTTAGAATTCTGACAGTTGGGATTCTGACAGTTAAGGGGACAGTTAGTTGTAAGCAGGATAGCAAGGGGATAGGTAATGTCCAGGGAGAAGTGCTCCACTGGACTAGGTCAGAACATACCCATAGGTCCCCGCTAGACCCCATCACTAATTGCTTGTGTGCTAAAGGGATGGCCCCTAGACAGGGACGTTTCCCTTAGCAATATAGTGTTAGTCAGCATATATGCTACGGATGCACGCGGTGTGCGCTGCCTGCGTCTGGGACCAGACCAGGCCATCAAACCAGAGACTATCCTAAGGCGGGAGCCTCCAACCAGATACCACCCCACGCAGAGGCGGATCTTCGGTGCACAGACTGATCGGTTGTTTGTTAGTACCCAGCGGCACCCGGGTACTGGGCGCCCGGGCAGGTATATCTACAAGTGCACCAACAATACACGAGGACAGCGCTGTCACATACTTGGGGTGGGATTGGCTATTGTGGCCTGGACACTGGGACACTGGTGCTCCTGCACCTAATTAGTGTGGGGGGATATTGCACGGGTCGGTATATCTCTATCTATCTATCTATCTATATATATATATATATATATATATATTGTATTGTTATATGTTATACAAAATAAACAATACAAACCGGCGCCAAAATAGTCCAAAGGGAATAGTTATAGTCCAATGGTGTTAAAGTCTCTAGTGGTGGATATCAGCTTGTGTCACTTCCAGCTCCTCCACAAGACGTTACTCCATGCATATGTTGCAGAAAGAAAAGAGACAAAAAGAACACATCATAGTGCAACAATGCAAATATAGAACATTCAGGACAAACAGGACAGGACAAACACTAAACAGAACAAGCAAGGCTGACTAATAGTAAGAGTTAATTTAATATACACAATAAAAAACTATAGCAGATGTGGGATCCGGTACTTACAGAACTGCCACAGATCATAAGCAGAGATATAGATGAATGGTGGCCGGCTGTAGCTCCGTGTGAACACGTGACATCCAAAGGTTTCTTCCTGGCAGCCTAGCCCATTTTTTGGTTTTGTGTAGGGTCACATAATATTATTAATATTAATACACTGTATTGTTATTGTTTAACCTTGTAGCGATATTTACACCATTTCCCCTTTTTTTATTGTTATGTGTTATGTTGTATTGTTCCTGTTATAAATTACTGTCCAGTAAATACTGTTACATACACCCTTGTGTGCAATTACTGACTGTATTGTCTTGGGAGGGGCTATCCCACTGTGTGAGGATCCTTTCCCAGGTGGAGGCACTGTTAGTATATTCATTACACACACCCCGGGCTCCCAGTGGCGGAGGATCAGGCCTCCTGTTTGCCACTCAGGTAATAGCAGCACACGGGGGGGAAGTAAGGGGGCTACATATAAATGGTACATTTCAAGGTCAGGATTAAAAACACAATATATACATTCTTGAAAGCTTTTAGGTAATAACGTTACCGCTCGGTGTCCAGCTGGAAAAGATGGAGGTGTGCTGTAGCAGATGCTCTCTCAATGGTGGTCGTGAGTTGTATTAATGTGCCAAAGCCCAACAGAAATATACGCTGAAGCAGTGGCATTGCTAGACAATGGCAGGCCCCCAAGCGAAAAAAAATTCAGGGCCCTATTAATATGTGTAATTTTTTTCCTTCCTCTCCCATCCTCTCCCTGATCCTCTCTCTAATCATCAGCTCCCCCTCACCAGCTCTCCTCCCTCCTCATCAGCTCCCCCTCACCAGCTCTGCCCCTCATCATCATCAGCTCCCCCCCCTCCTCATCATCAGCTCCTCCTCACCTGCTCTCCCACTCCTCCTCATCAGCTCCCCCTCACCTGCCTCACCCCTTCTCCTCATCATCAGCTTCCCCTCACCAGGTCTCCGCCTCATCATCAGCTCCTCCTCCCCAGCTCTCCCCCCTCCTCCTCATCAGCTCCCCCTCACCTTATCTCCCCCTCCTCCTCATCAGCTCCCCCTCACCAGCTCTCGCCCCTCCTCCTCATCATCAGCTCCCCCTCACCAGCTCTCCCCCTCCTCATCAGCTCCCCCTCACCAGCTCTCCCCCTCCTCATCATCAGCTGCCCCTCATCAGCTCACTCCCCCTTAAGCTCTCTCTCTTCCCCTTAGCTCTCTCTCTCTCCTTCAGCTTTCTCACCTCCCCTCAGCTCTTTCTCTCTTCCCTTCAGCTCTCTCTCTCTCTTCCCCTCACCTCTCTCCCCATGCCTACCTTTGGCGGGCTCCTGTCTATTTAATGGTTTCATTCAACCCATTCGGTACCAGAGTGTCCAGTTTAAAAATCCTAAATATTTCCTGACTGCACATTTTTGCGAACCTGTCGTCTCCAAGAATGGAAATAGGGATGTTTCCTAGACCAATTATTCTAAGGGTGGAAACATCTTTGAAATGATTATTGCAAAAGTGTTTTGGGACACCATGTGTTAAAAATTGAACATATAGCGGGCATGTGGTTCTGCTAAAATAATAAAGCCCACATCCACAGGTGATTAAAAAAACAGTATACTCTAGCTGATTCTACAATTGATGTGTCAAGGACAAAAATTGGCAGGTGAGGCACCTAGAGGTCCCAGACTTGAAATGACAAGTACAGTATGTACAGTACTCATTTTTTTTCTTTGTAAGTGTGCACCTTAAGCATCAAAAAATAATTTTGTGAACTATATTGGCGCAAAAAACTGGAATGCACGACACACATGTAAATAGTATGTACTAAAAAATTCTGTGCTTCAAGAAAAATAGTGGAACCTGCATTAAAATCGTCTGACAACTTGCACCTGGTATAAAACATAAAAAGTCTGTTAGTGCAGAAAAAGGTACAGTACTAACCAAAACCTTTTCTGGACGTAGTATGGATGCTTCGTTATAAATAGAATAACAAAATGTATTATATTAACAGTATGGAGATTATAAATAATATTACACTAATCATTTATATTTACTAATTCTACAGATGTAGCCAGTTTCAGGGTTCTTCAAAGTACAGATACCGTGGCTTCCCTTGGCAGCGAAAAATTCTCTGTGCGGTGTCCCATTTGGCAGAACAGACCTGGCCACGGCTTTTAATGTCCCCGGAACCAAGGTGCTTTTATCTGTGGTTCCAGGGACAGTACATCTGGCAACATCTGTCGTTATAAATAAAAAAAATAGACCTTATTCTGATTTAATTTGCCTTTGTGTCCTCACACCAGGATTACTGCAATGCACATTACCAGGGATGTCCAGAAAACGTGTTGTGCTTCCTGCAGCTGGTAAACCTGTGTGCATAGGTTGAACTTGATGGACGTATTTGTCTTTTTTCAACCTCATCTACTATGTACTATGTAACTATGTAACATTTTGGCTTCGTGGCATTCAAAATCCTACATTTTTGGGGATACAACTATCTGAAGGAGCTCCTGGTTCTCTGCACTTCTATTCACAGGAAGGAGGACTCCTAACAATTCACTAATCTCCCTGATTTCCTTTGCGGTCCGTACTTTCAGCCATTCTGCTCCTACTCTTTGGAACTCTCTGCATCATATGGTTTGAGACGCCCCCTCTTTGGTAATCTTTCAAAACAGACTCAACACTTCCTTGTTTACCCAGGCATTTGATTAATGACCATAACCAGTCCTGCATGTAACACTATCTTTCCATTCTGTTTTCTATTCATCTTATATTTTTTATCTTTTGTTTGATTCCTTTATTAGCTTCCCATGTGTTATTTTTTTTGTCACTGTGAAGTGCTTTGAATCCCATTGGGAGACAAGTGTTCTATAATTAAAATTATTGTTATTACATAGGCTCCTCATTTATATCAGATTGTGCTAATTTCATGGAAAGATGGAAAAGGACAGGAAACATCATATATTATAGCAGCAATACCAGATTAAAACAAGCATTGTGCAGCAATGCGACATCATGTGACTCCTCCGGAAGTCAGATTGGCAAAATGCGTTGTCTTCTGGAGTGTGCAGTGAACACGAGGGGATCACCCTGTGGAGAAACAATGTGTCCACCAGAGGTTCTGGAAGTGACGTCAGATGCCAGGGGGGAGTCGGTCTGTCGAGGTCAGATCAGACAGGCAGCTGATACTGTTGCAGACCTGTGGCATTGTATCACAACGCTTGCTTTAAACTCACTAAATGTGAGTGAGATAATCTTGTAATGCTGCTATAATATATTTGTCGCTGCATACTATACTATGCCATGCTTTTTGTCGCATTTCTCAGTGAATAATTGAAGAGTGATTCACGTGAACAGAGGAAGGGTCTCAAGCCATAGGAGCATAACAAATGCCAAATTATTACTGATAAGGATATTGTTGCAATAATGTAAATTACACTCACTGATTGTTTACTTCACTCAGCACCAGTACTTCCCCAGTGAATTTCTCCCAATATGGTGAGTGCCCAATCATAATGATTGCTGAAGAAAAATGTGAGTTGTACAAAGTCTAAAGCACCATTATATCAGTGCCAAGAACCAGATATGAATTACATTTTGTTATGATTCCAACTTCTGAATTCATTGGACTTTTCCACAGTTCCACATAACTGTGCAAGAAGATGAACAAACAGAGAACTACTTATGGAAACAAATTGAATAAAAAATAGAGAATGCGTATTCTGCAAAAAAAATTATGTTGATTTATTGGTCATGAAGACAAGCTAGCGAAGGTGCCGCCGCACCAATGCTGAGCTCAAGATACAGCTCCCCAAAAAGGAAGAGAGGGAGGTGTCCACCTGTCAAGTGGCCGGCCTGACAATGCGCTATGAGGCCAAAATGGCTGATGCCTGCGAATTACTTGACCACGCGGCCAATGAGAGGGCCCGGCTGCAGCTGGAGCTGGACAAGGTATGGGATGAGCTGCTGGGACCCTAGCGAAGGAATTGGCAGAGCTCCAAAACTTAATGAAGGATGTGTGGAAGCAAGCTCAGAGAAAGCACAGTGACGAGATGAAGACCCTGAGAGGAGAATTGCAGGATGCAGAAGACCCTGAGAGGAGAATTGCAGGATGCACTCAAGAAACAGGTATCTCACAGATGAGTTCAACTTGCATTAAAGCCTAGAAGGGGAAGAGCTAAATCTGGCAGCTAAACACACATCCCAGCAACTTACAGCTCTGCAGACGCAGATTGCTGAGCTCAAGATACAGCTCGCCAAAAGGAAGAGAGTGAAGAGGGGTCCGTTCATCAAGCGGCCAGCATGACGCTGCTCTATGAGGCCAAGATGGCCGATGCCCACATATTTCTGGACCACATGGCCAATGAGAGGATCCGGCTGGGGCTGGACAATGTCCAGGAGGAGCACCAGCAGCTGCAGGTTAAAAATAAAGAAAACGAAACAGATTTAAGCCTTGCTATGAGTCACCTGGGAGATATGGACTTGCGACTCAACTCCAAAGAAGCTGACTGGCAACTGCATTGAGTGGGAAAAGAAGTGCAGATGGACAGCTTCAAGAGCTGAAAACTCAAACAGCTGGTCTTAAATGCTCTTTAAATGATACCACGAAACAGCATGAGACTAGGACACTAGAAATAGATTCCGGATATCAGACAGAATTCAAAAGCAAGCTGGCAGAGGCTTTGCAAGACCCGAGCAAGGGTTACAAGGGACAGACATTTAGTGCTAAATTGGAGTCTGAAAAGATGAAGTTGGAGAAAGAGATTCCAAAGCTAAAAGAGATATGTGGGTCACAAAAGGAGAACATGGAAAGTGAACTCAATGTCCTCACTGATTTCTATAAAGAGGCTGATGGACCAGTTGCTGGTTTCTGTGCTGTCACTGTGTGGACAAATACCTTGCCCATCAATAGACCACCGGACGAGGGCCACCTCGAGTCGGCTTTCCATGAAGGACATCCTTCTGATCCAGGAAGGTCATCCGTTGGACCTCACTGGAGAGAGGGGGGAGCAATGTCAGGAAATAGTCCTGACATATATTTTCCTAGAACTTCCTCTCTCACAGTTCCTTTCCCTGTCCACCGGGTGTGCTGCTGTTTTCTGTCTGCTCTGGGGTTCCTCTGTCTGTCTCCTTTTTGCTCCTGTCCTCTGTCCTTATAGTTTCCTGCTCCACCCTTGCCTTTGTTTTATGTCCAGACTCCGTTCTGGAAGTAGCGTTGGATAGTAAAACCGTTGTAAAGTGAGTCCCATGTTAATCAATGGCGGTGAGTGTTGGATAACGCATTCAGGCTTCGGATAATGCATTCCGGAGTTGAAAAACGGCCCATAGGGTTGCATTGTAAAGCATTGGTTATGCCATTCGCTGTAAAGTGAAACGTTGGATAGCGAGGACTACCTGTAACACTATATCTGTTTTTTGGCCACTAGCACCAGACATATTGGTTCTCTCACATAACTGTGCAGACTGCTGGAAACATTCTTACATTTTCAGCCAGCCCTCCAAAAGCATCAGCATGTTGTAATTTATATAATTGTTTGGAGAATATAAGCATTATGGAAGCTGTCCCTAATGGTAACAGGTTCTGAAATTATACACAGGAGTAATTTATCAAGGAGCCAATAATGATTCAAATAATTCATTCACGACATCCATTTAGGTTAGTTATTTACCATGTTAAAAGCAGCGAATTGCTAGCCATCATCAACACAATTAAACTGAAGAGAACAAAGTACCTTAATCATTGTACAACTTCAGGTGACAGACACGTAGAGACAGAGGAGCATATTTACTAAGCAGAGCTATTACATAAGACAGATGTCAGCGACTTATAACCCGTCAATTTCTGGCATCTGAAGGTGTCTCATGGAATATCATACTTATATGTTTCTATCTCCTACATGTAACAATTTTTTTATAACACAAGTCAATTTCAATAGTTTATTACATTAACTAAATACCATAGTGATACTTCATGTACAAAAAAGAAATTGCCTAACCGCTCATTTATACAACACAGCTGCATTCAATCTAAACCCCTTCAGTGTACATCTGTGTCGCCCCAAAGGGGGACAGCCTTTCGCACAGCTGAAGGGCAGCTAAAGGGTGTGAGCCATTTGCTGCCGTTCGCTGATGTTTGGTGATGTTAAAACTTCTCCCCTGTACCCAATTTTCCAACTCTAACTGTCCATGAAATGTCTGTGAATTGACTGTATAACCCGTTCTTTTAATGTAACCATGTATTGTTATAACTAGGTGCCCAGGACATACTTGAAATCGAGAGGTAACTCAATTACTTCCTGGTTAAACATTTTTATAAATAAAAACATGTGGAGAGATACAGCACCGGAGATACCGGGGAAATATGAACATTTCAAAACATTTGAATATACTTTGCAACAGAGAATTTTGGGGAATGACCCCCTTGTATCCCTGGGGCTAC